>PVIC010035215.1:0-19162 GCA_004025085.1 Thryonomys swinderianus | reverse complement strand
AAGAGAGGGAGGGAGGGAGGGAGAAGGCGAGAGGGTGAGTGGGAGAGAGGGAGAGAGAAATGAAAGCTGTCTAGAGGAAATAGGCACCAGTTTTTCATTTTGTTTGTGCATGTGAGAGTTAGGGAAAGAAGGAAGTTGAAGAACTTAGAGTGTCTGTCTTAGGAAATTGAGGAGATGATGGATATTTGGGGAGAGAAAAATAGTAGACTCAAAGTAGGAGAAAATTGAATGTACTAAAGAGAGGTAGGAATTGTACACAGGGCTGTGGGCTTCTCAAAACTCTATCACCTGCTCCCTTTGGCTCCCTCCACTAACTGAGCCTTGTGGAACTCACAGTCTCAGGGAAACAGAGACTACTGCACCACCCTTGCTGTGTCAGTATCATGCTTCTTGCTCTGCTCCTGAGGGCTGCCAAAGGGAAGCCATATTATTCTTGGGGAAGGAATGAAGCTCATTTATTCATGGCATCAAACCTGTTCTTTAATGACATTCTAGAGTAAAAATATGGAAATCATGATGTGAAATCACATAGGAAGCAATGAACTGTTTTTGAATGGAGGGAAAAAGTCA
This sequence comes from Thryonomys swinderianus, assembly GCA_004025085.1. Classification (NCBI taxonomy): domain Eukaryota; kingdom Metazoa; phylum Chordata; class Mammalia; order Rodentia; family Thryonomyidae; genus Thryonomys; species Thryonomys swinderianus. The sequence goes on along the minus strand of PVIC010035215.1, from coordinate 18,592 downwards.
GACAATATTTCACAGAGAAGGGGACATTTAATCTTCGCCATGAAGCTAGAGAATGGTTGGGCAAACAACTGAAGCAAAGGCAATGGCCTCTGTAGAGGCATTTGAGTATTAATGTTAGTCTTTTACTTTGATCTCTTCAGGTAATAGAGGTGAGAGTGATGATGAATCTATTTTAGTAGAGATTATCACATGGGATTTTATTTCAATTCTAAGAACAAAGACATTCACTTTTGAAACTATACCTGTATTTCATGGTTTGTAGGATCAACACATTGCCATGCTCTGTGCATAAAATAAATAGAAATGGTTGCACAGTTTCCTCCACTTAAATCAAACAGGGAAAATAATTGGACTGAGTTATTCCCTCAATCAGTGAGTGCATGAAATAATGATGCTCTTATGTGAACAACAGCTTCCATACTGATGAGTTGGCCCTGATGATGTTTAAAGACCTAAGTTTTGGAATAAATAAGTGTGGAATAAATTAAGTTTGAAAAACGACTATTAATTTTTTAAATATACTGTAGAGCTGAACAGCCATAAATATGCATGGTTTCAATCTTTGTTTTTTCATCCATCACAGACTGCAGTCTAGAACCTTACTAGATCAGCATTCTGATGGCTTGTAATTTATTTGCTAAAACAAAAGACAGACAAGAATCCCTAGACTATTTGTTTTTATGGTCCCTTCTTTAACTAATCAAATATTGTGTTATTTTCTGACAAGTCACACATAATTATATTTATCATGAGGAATGGTTTAGCTTACAAGGAGATTGCAGACCAAGGAGAGAAATATTGGACCAGCTAAAAAGCAAAAAGTTGCCAGCTATCAAGTTTTGTGATGTGTGTGTGTGTGTGTGTGTGTGTGTGTGTGTTATTGGGGATTGAACTTGAACCTTTATGCGTCCAAGGTTGGTGTGGAACCACCTGAGCCAAATCCCCAGCCCTCAAGTTTTGTCATTTTTAAAAAATTATTAGTTCATGTTTGCAGTGACTAATGATTACATTTCTTGTGGAGAGCTGGTAAATGATTATGACATATCTTAATTCTTTCATTCCCATCCCCTCCCTTTCCTTCTCTGTTCCTAGTTTTGTGATTCTATTAATTACAATACAATAGGATTAAAAGACATAAATTCATCTTTTAGTACTCGCCTTATTTCATATGGTTAGTAAATACTTCATTTTAGCCATAAGCTTAATATGAATAGCTGAGATATATATGCCACATGTTCTCTCTGCTACCAGATCTCGGCATACCCTTTGAGACTTTTTCTCCAGCAGTGTTGCTTTTATGAAAACTTGGAGAAGATTTGAATTAAAAAAGCATTCACTTCGGGTTTCCTGTGTTGTAGTCACCTTGCCAGTTAGTTTGGAGGATCCTGAGGTAAATAAGTCACAGCCCTTGCCCCCATAATGCTTTGTTTGGGAATGAGAAGAGGAGGGAATAGGTCGATTCAAGCCACAGTGTTGTAGGTAGAGTAAGTTAAGAATTACAGAGGAAGAAAATCAAAATTCTATGATCCAAAGCAATAGTCTCTCAGAGCATGCAAAAAAGACATGGTAGTGAGAACCTTCTGTGTTTGCTAGTATGGGGAAAAAAGAGGGGATACGACTCTTCTCCACCTGTGAGATTCTTATTTAAGCAGTAAGCAAGAGATTTTTTAAAACACTTCAGGTGGTTCTTATACAAGCAAAGCTGAGAAGCACAGAGGCCTCTCCTTGGAGGACTCTGAGTTCTGAGCCCTTCCTTGGTTCTGAAGGAGCAGGCCACCCCTCTAAGGTAGGAAGGATGGCTGAGTCCAGTCCTACCATTCTAGAGGGAACCAGCTAGAGTATTTGGGAGTCAGTTTAACAACTTCTGTAAATATTTTCTTCACAAGTCAGTTTATTAGATTTTCTTTCATCCTTCATTTGACAAATAGTTCTTGGGTAGTTTTGATGGCAGCCAGTGGCCAAGGTTGACAGGTTGTAGCCATGGAGCAAAACAAATACAAACAAACAAACACGTGAATGTGAGGCTATTTTGGACACTGATCCCACTCAAATGATTACATATACTGTAGTGCCCTGGGTGATTCTCAATGAGACCAGTGTGAGAACCATCCCACCCAATACTCAAAGTTGCTGGAAAGAACAGGTCACCAAGTTTGGGGGTAGTTTGTTACGCATCAGTGACTGGAGAAGAAACCAAAACTTTTGCTTTTCCCCACTTTTGTAGAGTGTTTATAAAATTCATAATGTATTGTTTTGCACACAGGAAGTATTCATTCGCTGGCCGTCCTCATCACTGCTATAATACCAGGAGGTGCACATGCTCACGGGTCTCACATAACAGTGATGCTATGGGACAAGGGGGTCAATATGTAGATATTGCTGGAGTTTAGGGACCTTTACCTCCGGGCTGAAGGATGGGCCAGTACTGGAGCCGCCCCTGGCAGCGTGCAGGTGTCTGACAGACCCGCACATCTCCCATCATCTTGCCAAACCTTGCCCGAGGAGCTTATGATCATTATACTTAGAACCACCGCCCACTTCTTTAACTGCTCCTCTTATTAAAGCTTCTTCACTGCTTCCTTGATTAAAGTGAAAGAGTATGAGTCCCCAGGAGCACTCCCCAAGTTGCAGAATTCTATTAAACATAAGATAATTCTATTTTTAAAAACTACCAAGGAAGGAGGAAGTTTAAACAGAGCACAGGCAATTACCTGAGGCTTATGCTTGGATTTCCCTGGGGCAGTTTTCTGGAAGCTGCTGGCATATGAGCCCGGGAGCCTGCATGACAGAGTGAGAGGTGATCAGAAGAAAGCTATTCTTTGTCCTTGTGGAAAATTAAGGCAGATCAACCAAAAAGTCATAAACTCTCTCCACAACCAGAATGATCGTGAATTTTAAAGACATCATGAAGTACTTTGGAAAGGATTTCAAGTTATCACTGTTTTGATATAACCAAGAGGTTAGTCCAAGGGCCATTGCCTTTGAAAGCAATTTCTTTAAACCAAAAGATAATTTAATCATTAAATGGCAGTTTGGTCCAATAAGCAGGAGTAAGGCAGTATCAGTATGAATTTCAAAGACCTGGTAAGAGCTATAAATATAGCCTGCAATATTTTGCAATATCTAAAGTGTTTGGCCTAATGTTGAACATGCTCCATTGTTAAACCCAGCTGTGTTCTTTCACTCTTTCATTTCTATAAAACTAGGATAAAGGCTGTCAAAGCAAAGGCGGCAGCAGCAGCAGCAGCAGCAGACTTTCTTGCTGAAAAGTTCTGTGTACATAGTACACAGCAATCTCAAATGGAACTTTGAATGTTTCAAACCAGAACAAAATCTTCATCTAATTATAAGTGAACTATATTAAGCACAAAAGGCAATTTCAAATTATACTGAAGAAAGTTACATTTTACTCTTTGCTTTCAAAATGCATTTACCGCAATTTCACAAACTAATTGCAAATTCATTTTGCTTAATTTTCTTAGGTTATTTCTTTTATTGCTTTCAAGTGCTCTGCATATTTCTGAACTATCAAAATCCATAAGGAAGATTTAGAGGGCTTTTTGTTTTGCTGTTAATTTGTATTTAAAATCGCAGAACAGGAATCTATTTTTTTTTCATTTCTTATTCTTGAATTAATATGATGACCACTAAACCATCTCCACTTACCACAGACACGTTCAAATGAAGGGAGAAAAAGTTAACAGTGATGAGCACATTTGGAAAATTGGATTTGGAGAAGGACATTACAATCTCAGAGGCAAGCTCACAGAGAGCTGTCTGTAACCGTCTTCCACTTACACCTGTATGATAGCGGGCTTTTGTGTAACTTTGCATGGATTTTGAAATGGTGAAGGTTCTCCAGCCCCCACCAAGGCTGCTTATCCACTGTGCGGATTGTCTATGGCAAATGGTTCCTCAAAAGGCTGAGCTATTCACTCCGTTTTTTGTAATTCCAGCTTGTCTCTCCTCATTCCATGCTTTGCTTGGAATAAAGCACTTCTCACATAAAGTCTAAAACTTGTCCATTCCAACATCAAATACACATTGGTACACATAGAAAGAAAACTTTATACTTATCATGTTTTAGTGACTGGCCTACCGTGGCGTTAGCAGAGATGGTGGAGCCTGGCCACCACACACACACACTTACGATTTTGTTTCAGGAGATTCGCAGACAGAACGCCTTTCTGGTAAGGTTGGGTTCATAGCTCAGCACAGACATCTGAAAGCTGAGAGCATGTCAACTCTTAATAAGTCTGCACTCTAGCCCTAAGTTTGCCTGTATGTGTGTGTATGTGTGCGTGCACGCCTCTGTGTGTGTGTATGTATATATGTTCTAGGCATGGAGGAAAGGAGGATAGGTAGTGAATCTGCTTTCTTCGCTGCTTTGAGACACATATACAGTTATTGTAAGTGGCTCCTTCAGTCCAGGTGTTTATTATTTGCTATCTTCTTGTGACTAAGCAAACTGCTTATGTGCTTAATTAATTGCCCCAAATAATAGAAAGTGTGTGCACTTTATTCTGCACCTTGTGGATTTTAGCAGTTTTTGTTTGGAGGGAGTGTCATTAAGTTGTAATAATAACCTACATTTACATAGCACCTTCATTTCTTTTTATACGGAAGGAACTGAAAATACTTTTTAAAATCTGTTGAATAGATTTAAGAGTTATAGATAATGTTTCACAGATGTCCTGAAACATCCCCTTGCCTATAAATAAATAAATACAGTCATTCTTAAAAATCTAGCTCTGGAGCATTAGAAGCATTCTCTCTGCTTGGAGCTGGGATTAGCCAAGCATTTTGGATCCACAGAACCGACAGCTAATCCAGGTACGCTGGCGCCAGTTCCCCAGCCTCGCTCGGCTCCCCCGCCGGGCCTTTCTTCATCTTATCTACCCATCACCGTAGAAAACAGTCCCCTTCTTAAAACTTTACCTACAGTAAACTGTACCTTCCTCTTCCTTGTTAGTTAATAATTTAAGTTCACGGTTGTGCTTTTACTTAGCAACTATTGATTAAAATGAGGTTCTTACAGTAAAAACAATCTCCAACTTCCTGTTGTGCAACTTCCTGTTGCAGATGCTCAGCGAAGGCAACTTAACCACCCACCAGGGCCGGAAGGATTTCCGGATTACTCACTGCTCCAGAGACTGGTACTTTCCAGCAGAATCGATTCAAACCACAGGGATCTGGGCACCTTCGGGGCTTTAGTTTACCACCCCGAGGACATTTTTTTTCTCATGAATTTTATTTAGTAAAGTTTGCTTTTATTATTTGTATTCTCAAGAATGACTCTGGACAGCTGCTTTATTGAGCTGCGCCTGCCGTAGTGTCAGCCGCTGGTGTGAGCAAAGCCGGTGGCAGGTGACGTGAAACTTGTTCTCTTTGTCTCCAGGGCATCGCCTCATGCTTCCTTTATGTGAAATTGGGAAAGAAATTTCCCTCTGATCTCAAGATCAGATTTGGTTTTTGCAAATAGCGATTGTGTTACTCTGTGTAGTGTACAGCAAGAATCATATTGTGTTTTCCTTTGCTTGGCTGTTCACAAACTCCACAGATTTGTGGCTCTCTTCTAGAAGATATGAAAATGTCATAGGTTTTGTGTGTGTGTGTGTATGTGTGTGTGTGTTAGTTAATTTTCCTCGGCTTTATTTGATTTTTCTACTCTTTATTTTCTAAGTATCCCACCCACTCCCTGCCCAATTTACTACTTGTATTTTTGAGGCCATCTCATAATCCTTTTAGAGTAAGGAGCAGTAGGTCTCAATAGTCAGGGGTAATATCCTCTAGATCCCAGTGGGCACCAGGATTATTTCACCTGGGGCCGAGACCCGGTCACTTCCAGTGGTGCCCGGTTGTGTGACATCCAGAAACTCTTCATCCTTGGGTCCCAGTAGTTCCAGACATTCTGGAAAGATGCTCTACTCACGTGTTCAAGAGGAGAAGGCTTTCTCAGCTCAAGTGGGTGAATTCCCTGTTGGATGCCACAGTTCTTAGAGAATAAATGGGGTGGGTGACAGGAAAATTGCACCTCTATTAACCCTTCAAGGAAGAGAGCACAAGATGATCGGCTCGGGATCCTTGGCTCCTGCCTTAGTCTTTCACTTAGAAGAAAATCCTCAGGTAAGACAGAAGTCAAGCCAGGTACTCAAAGTCTCATGGGGATTAGAGTCTCAAGTAGGGAATGTGACTGGAAAAGGAGAACCAGATGTCATGAGACCTGGTTAGGCAAAACAACTACCACCAGGGTCATCAAGGTGTTGAGAACCCCAAGAAGGGTGTAAGACATGGGCCCGCCATGCAGGCCAGGAAAGTTTAGAGGGCAGGTGTCTTGAGTAGTTGAAAGCTAGAGAACCCCTCAGATTAGGGCCTCTGACCCGGGACTGAGTGAAATGATTGCATTTTCTCTTCTGTCTGTCTGGAAAACATTTAAGCCTTGTGGAAGACTACAAGTTTATGCAATTGGGAGGAAGAAATAATGCTGCCAAATTGCTGCTGTGGGTTCAGAAAGTTGTTTGGACACAACCCATGGCCTAATTCTTGCCCTTTACTAGGTTTCTGGTAAGAAGCTGGTGAGGATTTATTTTTTCTTGAAAATGGGAGATATCTCAAAAGCAAAATAAAAGCCACTTAAACAAAAACACTTTACTTCCTTACACTGACCATGTTCTAAGGTGGGAAGATTCGTGTGGGTTCTAAATCCAACTGTACTTTAAAAATATGAATAGAGAGAGGAACTATACATCATCCCCAATTGTCCTCCCAAGGTCTCTAGAGGTAGAGGATAGAGTATTTTAATAGAGGCGACTTACTAGGGTTCGTAGGAAGTTGAATCACTGGGAATAAGGATAAGGAAAAGCTTTTTAAGTTTTCTGGGACAAGATGTTAAAGTAATAAGAGCTGAAATTAATCTAGAAGACCTGGCTACAGCAGAGGACCACACAATACCTAGGCTAAAAAGTCACACCTTTCAGCCAAGTGACAGTGGAGAGGAGGTGCAGAGGTGTGTTCCCCAAACACAGGAGCTGTGGCAGCAAGAGTGGTAGGAGGAGGATAATGGTCTGCTGACTTGGGTGGATTCATGTCTGCTGTGTGCACACCTGGGAAGGGCTGTGGCCCCTGGCTCTGTCTCCTGTAGGTGGGTCAGAGTTCAGATACGTTCTGGCCTCCTGCCTGGCGTTGGAGTCACAGCCAGTTTGGAGAGGCCAACTGGATTAAGGTCCAGGCCATGCCTGACAAAGAGAAGCCTTGGCTTTGACCATGGCCCTAGATCTCTTTGGGCTTAATCTTGTAACATCATTCAGTTTGACTGTTTATAACAAGGTTTCTTTTAAACTAGTTCTTCTAGTTATTTGAAAGAAACAGCATAGCGTGGGAGAGAGAGTTAAGGGGGGAGTAACAGAAAACTATGTGTTTTTTGCTGACACTTTCAGCTACTCATTTTGTTCTCAAAATAGTCCCCATTTCTGAATTCTGAATTTCTGAGATAAGGATGGCAAATCTGATGATTGCAATTTAGGGGTTTCTAGTAGCACATTGGTATTGGAAATAAAAATTAAAAGGATGGTACAAGATTGAAACTAGTGGGCTGGAGATTTAGCTCAGCGGTTCTGGTGCCTGCCTCACAAGCACAAGGTCCTGAGTTCGATCCCGGTAACCACATACAATACTGGGCGTGGTGACTCACCCACCAGCAATCAATGCCACATACCACAGTGCCGGGTGTGGTGGCTCACGCTTGTAATCCCAGCACTCGGGAGGCAGAGACAGGAGGATTGCTGAGTTTGCGGCGGCTTGCCTGGGCTACATAGTGAGCTCAGGGCCAGCCTGAACTACTAAGAGAGACCGTCTCCAAAAAAAAAAGATTGAAACTAGTCAATTTTGATTTTTCTTTTCCCCATGAAGATCACCACAGTGGGGCTGCCTTGTACAGATATATGTCATCTTTTGATCCTTGCTTTAAATCCCAGTAAGGAATGGATGAAAAATTCCTACATTTGCTTCTGCTGAAATTATTCCAGTACTGAAAAAGGTCACTTTCCAATTTAGTCTTCAATTCAAATGACAATTGAATGTCAGAAACTGCTAGGAACATGAATTTTACCGAGATGAATGGAGTGGTCCAGGCACTCCAAGAAACTGATGAAATAGTTTATAATGAACTCAGAAAGCTATGCATCATCCATAGTACATGGCTTCTTGTGACACATGTAATGGGAAATTTGGAAATAAAACTCTGGGAATTTCAGAGAAGCTGGAGGACATTTTCACTGAGACACTTCACTATGTTTTCTTAAGCCTTGACTTTATGAGTAAAACCTGAGAGACACCTCAGAATTTCTGAGTCAGAAATGAAGAGCAAAGTCTAAATTATATGAACAGAATGTCATGAGCTGAGGCCAAAGGTCCATTCAGGGAACAAAAACTGGCCCAAGTGTAGAATATATAATATTAATAAAGGTTGGCACTAAGAACAATATACCAGTTTTTCATCTGTTGTCCATATATGATTATGTTTGATCCTGATAAATCCTCTGTAAAGTGAATGATTATTGAGACTGAAGATAATGAATATATTCCTACTCAACTGGCAGTGGAGAGTTATGGGAAATGTTTAGGTAGGGAGTGATAAATCTCAGTTGGGCGAAATAGAAAAGGTGAGGAAAGGGGAAATGCCTGGAATTGGGAAGACCAATTCTGAGGCTGCCTAGTAGTGGAGGGCGGGAGTGAGAAGAAAGAAAAGAAGGGTTGGGGAGAAAGTACATCTCCATTGTGGAGTTGGGGTCCAGTTGGAGGAGTTGAAGGGTTCAAGGAGTATTCAAAAATTAACATTTCATGAAATTATCTTCTCTGAGTCTTCCTAAGTTACAATTCATTGCTCTCTATTCTCAGACTCTGGTAACTTTATGTGGTACTTCTTTCTGTCTTATTGCTAATTATATATCTGATAACCTTATTGTGCTATTATTATTGTTATGCTATTATGCTATTATTATTGCCATTCATCTCTGTTTTCCCTCAGGGGAGGAGCATATAGTTCAGTCCTTTGTATATAACTAGTATTCAACAAGCATCTAAATTTGACAGTGAAAGTCAGAATGAGAACTTTAAGAAGTTGGGTTGCTGTAAAGGATTTGTTGATTTATTTTAAGAAACAGTCATCATAGAAAACAGTATGGAAATGTCTGTCAGAACTAAAATTAGAAATTCCATGTGACCCAGTTCTTTCCCTTCTAGGTATTTTACTAAAAGAGATAAAGATTTCATATAACTGTGCAGTGTTTATAGCAGTACAATTCATAATAGTTAAATCATGCAGTCATAAGCAGCCTATATACCTATCAACAAAGGAATGGATAAAAAATGTGGTATCCTGGGCCGGAGATTTAGCTCAGTGGTTCCAGTGCCTGCCTCATGAACGCAAGGTCCTGAGTTCGATCCCAGTGACCACATACAATGCTGGGCGTGGTGACTCACACCCACAAGCAGTCATTACCACATACCACAGTGCCAGGTGTGGTGGCTCATGCCTGTAATCCTAACACTCAGGAGGCAGAGACAGGAGGATTGCTGAGTTCGAGGCTTGCCTGGGCTACATAGTGAGCTGAGGGCCAGCCTGAACTACAAAGCAAGACCCTGTCTCAAGAAAAAAAAAAAAAAAAAAGTGGGATCCATATACAATGGAATACGACTGTGCTATTAAGGAGGATACATTTGATACATTTGTGGGAAAATAGATATATTTTGGGAAATATAATGTTAAGTATAATAAATCAGAAACACAAGCTTAAATACTGTATGGTATCTCTCACTTGAGTAAGTTTAAGTAGAAATAAAAAGCAAAATAAAGGATGGGTAGAAGGAAATAAGGAGACAGATCTCTTTCAAATGGAAAAGAATCCAGGAAACCTAGGATGCAGGAAAAGGCAGAGGGGAAGGAAAAGTAAGAAGATGTATGATAGGCAATGTACTGGTACAATGTACAATGTACCTACAATGAATATAAATATTATGTTATAAATATGGTCTAAGAATATAATAAGAACAAGAATGAAAGAAAGAAAATGGATTTTGAGATAGAGGGAGGTGAAAGGGAAAGGAAAGAAAATTAGAAAAAAACAAGCTCTTACATGCCCTTACTCCCCAGGATGAATGTAAACTTCATGTGCTGCAAGCATGCACTAATAAATAAAATTTGAAAAATTTGGAAAAAAAAAATGAGTATAGCATGAAGAACTTGCAACTTACAATAAAACTTGGTTTAAATTCTGGTGCTACCCATTTATTTTCTATGTTATCTTGGCCAAGTCCCTTCATGTATTTAGGCATAATTTTCTATTATGCAAGTAAAATGCAAATAGTATAATTTATTCTTTGAGGTTCTGTGAAGACTAAGTGAGATAGAGTATGTGTTAGTTGTTTAATACAGTAATATATAGCACACAGAAGATCACAAAAAAAGTTAGCTCATAGCCAGGCTTCTTACAGCCCCCTAACTTGAATATGTTGTTAGACAAAAAGGGAGTAGATTAAAGCATGGAAAGCATGAGAGAAAGGAGTAATAGCAGAACAAGTTTCCACTGGAAGAACAGACAGGGAGAGTGTCTTTGAAAAGAAAGATGAATACTTTTTCCTTTAACAGCAAAAAGAGAAAATGAAAGTGAAAATTTACAGAAAGTTGTCAAGTGAAAAAGATTTCTAGGAGTAAGAGCCTTAGAAAACTTAAAAGACAGATTATCTTTTGGATATTTAAAAAACTGCCTACGGGAGAGGAAGGCCTGACAAGCAAAGGAGTATTGTAAAAGAATCAAACATTTAAAAATGACTAGAATCAATGTATAATTTTGGAAATAATCGTGAATATAAATGTTCTTAATTCTTCAATTAAAAAAGAGGTCAGTGGATTGGATTAAATAAAAGGCCCAACTATATGTTGCCTGCAAGAAACACAGACTTCAAATACATGCACAGAGGGAAAGTGGAAGGATGGAAAATGATATTTCATGCACAAGGAATCCAAAAGCAAGCAGGAATAACAATCTGGATATCGTACAAAGCAGACTTTAAGTCAAAATTAGTATTATGAGACAAAGAAGACCACGACATGTTGGTAAAGAGAACAACTCATCAAGATAATAATTGTGAATATATATGCATCAAATGTTTGCATACCAAATTTCACAAAATCCATACTATTCAACATAATGGGACAGATAGACCTCAAAAGAATTACAGTAAGTTATTTAATATCCCATTGTGCAAACAGATATGTTACTTAGACAAAAATTGTCTTTTGATCAGTTTGTATGACTACTACTTGAGGGAATCAAGAAAGTAAAAAAAGAATGAATCTTGGAATCATGAAAGTTCATTTAAGTCTGGATGGCACATCTTTGACATTGTTGTAATGAGCAAAATGAATAATATTTCTGGCCAACTTCATTTATGGAGCACTTAATCAATGCTGTGCTTTGCAAGATGTTAGTTTGGTACAGATGGGCTGTCAACAAGGGATGGAGGCATGGGGTACTGACAGATATGCACATATATATATCTCTGATCAAAGAAGAATATGTTCATATATTCTTCAAGGAAGTAGGATAGTTTACCCAACCTAATGGAATATTAAATAAACTTTATGTTACATAGAAAAATATACCTTAGAAATTATCATATTAGCTCAAGTTTAGGTGCAAGAACCGACTGTGCTTGCCAGCAATTATCCTACCCAGAGATAGCAGGGTATAAAGCACAAGAATCTGACATCTGGGGTAAAAATGAGAATTAACTTGTGTCATATACTGGTACAAATTCCCCAATGTTATACATGATTTTGAGATGTATATAAATTGTACCAATAAAGAATTCAATTTATATAAAAAAAAGAATCTGACATCTGGAGTTTGAATCCCAGCTCTGTGACCTGTAACATGTTTCATAACCTGTGTAAAACTTATTTCAGTCATTACTAAAGTACAGACAATATACTATCGTTGTTCACCTTAGAGTTTTCTAAAAGGATTAAATAAGGTCATCTTCACAGCATGGTTGTGTAATGCCTAAAGTGCAACAGACACTTCATAAACCTTATTTGGACTCAGATCTCCTGTTCCTTTCCACAGTTCTGTTTCCTACACAGAAAAGCCACACTGACTGACTGAGACTTTGCTGAGAAGAGGTTGTGGGTAATTGAAAGTGAGTCTCTTTGGTGCAATAAATTGGGCCCCTGTTTCTTCTGAATCTGTATCTTTAAACCTTGCTTAAACCACATTTTCTTTTTTGATTTTTCTATTGAACTGATCTGGTAGCTTCACAATAAGGATGATCTTGCCTGACATACTCGCAGTGAAAATCTTCGTATATATTTTATGAAGCCACACTCATCTCTTTAAAATGGTATAGATTTTACAACCCTGTAATTTTGAAGATTAATCTTAGTTTTTCTTAATCAGAATTCTTGTAAATACTGAAAACCACTAAGCATTATTTGGGGGCAAAGAGACTAAGGAATAGAGAGGGTCCATGAGTTTGCTGAGGCCAAAGAGTGACAAAAAACGATCACAATACATGGAGTGTCCACATCTTGACATGTTAGTGCTTCTTCTCCTCCAATCATAACCTCAGAACAATGTGAGGAATATTTTTTGAGGCTGCACAGCATAAAGTACGAACTCTGGTTTAGAACCCAGAAGTAATATTTTCTTTTCCCCACGCCTTCCTTTTACATTTTGTGGAGATGAAGAAAAAATTAGAAATCATAAGGCCACTCGGGCCTCATGGAATAAGTCAATCACTTGTGTTTACTCCATCCCTGAGATTTTTTTGAAGGTTGCTACACACAGCCTGGAAGAAAGAAGCATCCACGGACCATCTCATTTCTGACTCAGTCAGCCAGCTGGGTGTTGAGACTATTTCTATGGCTTCCAATCCGTCAATGCTTGAAAACATTTACTACAGAAAGGATCGCTGGCTCAGGGAGACATTTGTCTAATTCAGCAACAGCACTTTACACTGCATTTCCAGATTATACCTCTCCTTGAAAATGATCTATTACAGGAACAGTTTATAAAATTAAACACTTGTCATTATGCAATGCAAAATTCATGAAGCAACCAAATGTCAGGGATCTACATATTTAAAAAATGCTTTAGCATTTCTTCCCTGGCAGGGATTCAGAGCAGTAAAAGGCCCAGAGAAAAGCAGAGCTGATCACAAAGCTGTTTTGGAGTGGGCTTATCATTCTTTTTTCTTTTTTTTTTTTTTGTTACGGTAGTTCTCAGGGGCCCTATTATCCTAGTTGAAAAAGAATTATATATTTAATAATTATTTATTGAATATCTATTATGTAATAATCACTGTGCAAAGTACTGGAGCAATGAAAATGAATGTAAGCCACGTCTAGGCTCCCATGCAGCTGGCGTTCTAACGAGAGGTGGGATGGGGGAAGGTATGCAGGCAGTAAATAAGTGAACTAAAAACGAGCAAGAAAATGATCCTTTTGACATGACAAATTCCCACCTTATCTACCCACACTGCTTTTTCTCTGTCAGAGAGAAAAAAGACCTATCCTTTCAAACAACAAGTATTTTTTTTTTTAATTTTCAGGGTCAAGTAACTCATCTGTTAGTAGTTAACACTGAGCATTTATGGGGAGCAGTCACTGCCCTAGATACAGACATGATGGAATACCACGATAGGAAAAATGAGCTGTCTGTGCAGGATTTTCCTTTGAAGAAATCCAAAACTCAGTTGAATATCTACTATGTCTTAATCACTGTGCGAATTACCGGGGGTTGTTCTAGCTAAAACCTGAGCCATGTTTTTCGCATTACAACTTTGCTTCTGAGGCAGAAGGACAGAGACATACTCAACCCCAGGTTTGGCTGTAATAGATACCCGAGTATTAGGCAATTTAAGTCAGTGGATAGGGGCCTAAATCTGCATCCATTTTAAGCTCATTCAAACTCTCTTTATTAGAAGCTCTAATAACTTCTGAGTGTCTCTGGAAAGAATTCTTCCTTTGGAACTATGCACACGAGGCATTTGTTCCTTTTGGGTGTCTCTACTAATGGGTTGAAAGCCATAAATAAGCTAGTGCTCGCCCCTCAAAGCTCCGTCTTCTGCTCTCATACTGTGCTCCCTGGGTCACCTTAAAGTTGTAATTGTGTCCTGACATTTGGATCTCACTGCTTTGTTGCAGTCATTTTGATATCAAAATAAAACTGTCGACATGGAAATATACCACTGACATACTATTTTAGCCTTTGACATTCAAGGCTTTAAAATATACATCATGGTGAGGGCTAAGAAGGGTGGAGATGGTGTTTGACATATTATTAGTAATGAAACAATAAAGAAAATAGTGATCTGATCAGGAAAAGTGCCATTTTGATATCGAAACTATCAGAAAGGATGCATCAAATTAGAATGTCAAATATTCTTGGGTTGAGCTCTTGCTTCATCATAAATGCTCACCGCAGACATGACAGAAGGATCCTGACAGAGACCCTCCGGGCTAAAACGACACCACATCCATCCTCAGCACCAAACCCAGAAGTCAGGTGCCACATGGGTCTCCACACGAGCCTACCATGAGGTACCTAGGCAGGAAGAGGGAAGCGATGCCAGGGCGATGGAGGCCATCGCGCAGTGGCCTGGTAGCAGTCTTTTAATGTGCAGCATATTTCCCTGAAAATGAGAGTAATGAGGGGAGATATCAAAATGGAGGAGAGAAGAGGCTCAGATCCACCGTGAGTTGCCACTGTTCACATGGACTTTTGCAAGGATAGTAAGGTGTAGAGCCAGGGATTCAGCTCAGTGTTTCTGGCATCTACCTTGTAAGCATAAGGTCCAGAATCTGATCTCTGGTACCAAATACCACAATGCTGGGCACAGTGGCTCATGCCCATGATCCTAGCAATCAGTATCGTACACCATATTGCCAGGTGTGGTGGCTCACGCCTGTCATCTCAGCACTCGGGAGGCAGAGGGAGAGGCAGGAGGATCGCTGAGTTCCAGGCTTGCCTGGGCTACATAGTGAGCTCAGAGCCAGCCTGAATTGCAGAGCAAGACCCTGTCTCAAAAAAAAAAAAAAAAGCTATAACCTTTATAAAGAGTGAATGAGGCATCCTAGGGGAAACCAAGGCTGGCTACAAAATATTCAGAGAATAGTTCTCAAGCAATCAAATAGTAACAAATGCTGGCAAAATTACAGGGAAAAAGCAACACCTCTCTTTTGTTCGTGGGAATATAAACTAGTAAAACAGCGATGGAAATCAGTGTAGAAATGCCTAAAAACTAGAAATTCTGTTTGACTCAGCTATTCCTATACTAGCTACCTTCCTGGAAGAGTTAAAGGCATCATATTACATTCACAGCAGCACAATGCAAAATAGTTAAATCCTGTATGTGGTCTTTGTGTTCATCAGTAGATCAATGTGGTTTTTATGTACAATGGAATACTACTCTCCCTTAAAAAAGGATAAGTTCTAGTTATTGACAGGAAAATGGATATGCCTTAAGACGATAATGTTAAGTGAAATAAATCAGACACATGAACTTAAATATGTCATAGTTTCTGTTACATGAGAAACCCAAAATATAAGTAATGACCAATTTAAAAATAAAGAACAAAACTGGCTTGTATTGGCATGAAAACAGAAGTGTAGATCAATAGAAGAGAACCTGGAAATAAACTCGTACATTTATATTCATCCTTTTCTAGACAAAAATGTCAAAAAATTGTCGGAGAAAAGACAGCCCCCTCAAAAATGGTGTTGAAAAAATTGGATATCTACATATAGAAGACTGAAATAGATCTTTCTCTGTTACTCTGTACAAAAATCAACTCCAAATGGATCAAAGACCTTAGTACAATACCTACAACTTTGAAAATACTAGCATAAAACATAGAGAAAACAATTCAAGATATTGGCAAGAACTCTAAGATGTCAGGGAAAAAAAGCCAAAAATGATAATCATTTCTATAAAACAACAATGATAGCAACAAAAACAATTAACAGATTAAATAGGCTCCTTACAGAATGGGTCAAAATCTTTGCCCCCTGTACATCTGACAGAGGACTATAATCAGAACTACAAAACTTCCCAAAAACCTGAACAACAAAGCAGTCAATAGGAGGCAAATAATTTGAATAATGTCTAAGAAGTACAAAGGGCCACGAGATGTTTGAAAAATGCTCAGCTTTTCTGCTATCTGGGAAATGCACATGAAAACTAAAGTGAGATTCTATCTCACTCCAGTCAAATCGGCTACTGTTAAAAAATCCAAACAACAGTGACCCCCAAACAACTCCCCCAACAAAGAAGTCCACGAATACTTATGAAGATATTGGGGTGTTGGGGAAAAGGCACTCAGGTACACTGCTGACATGGCTATTTCTAGAACATTGGAAATTCTTTTTGAAAAACTAAGACCAGAACTCCTTAAGGACGTACCCATACCACTCCTACTCAGATAGCCCCTAAAGAGCAAACTCAATATACAGAAGAGGCAGCCTGAAGACCCATATTTGTGGTAGCACCACTCAAAGTAGCCACGTCATAGAATCGGCCTTGGCACCTGGCAGTAGAGGACGAAAAGGAACATGTCATATATTCACGCAATCTGATATTGTTTAGGCACAAAGAAGAATGGAAGCGAGTCGTTTGCAGAAAATGGAAGGAGTGCAAGACCACCGTGTTAAGCAAAATAAGATAAGTGTAGAAAGAGAAATGTATTTTTCTTCATAAGTGAAATTAAAAAAAAAAAAGATGGGAAAGTAGAAGTGGGGCCAAAAGAGAAGGGAAAGGGGACCGAGGGGTGGGGGTGGGGGTGCAAGATCAGAACATGGAGGATGGATTAGGAAAAAAGCACAATATATGTGTGTACCGAAGGGACAAGCCCATTTATCTGTGCAAATGTGAACTAGGAATACAAAATTTGAAACGCATCTTATTTAAACCAAGAAAGAAAGAGAGGAAAAAGAGAGAAAGAAAGACTAAAGAAAAAGAGGGAAAGAAAGAACTGGGATTAAAAGAAAAAGAAATGGACCTAAGGTACTGGACTTAGCCGGAGACCGAGCACGCTGTCACTGACAGCGCCGGACAGAGACTCGGGAAGTGTGTGTGCCAGGGAGCCACGAGCCCCCAGCTGGCCCCCATGGCACTGACGGGACACTGGAGAGCTCTTTTGTTGCACGGACAGATGGTAATGCACGCAGAAAAGAGGCTGAAAATTCTCACAGTACAAATGGGAGGTCTGTGAACCATGTTCATAGAAGTGGAGTCACGTGAGCAAATCATCACTGTCATCACCACTGTCACCATAAGAGACGTGGAGGTGGAGTGAATGCATTTGCAAAGTCACAGATGTCTATACGGACAAAATCCCAAGTTAGCGAGAGTCCCCCCTAAAAAGTACAATCAACCGTGGGAAATGATGAAGCCCTTAAAGTCGAGTGAGCACGTATGCTAGACAATGCCTCGGCGTAGAGATGTGCTCAGGGCATTACGATGAAGCAGTGAATTCAAGAAGAGGAAACAGGGTTTGCCCTTCTGAGGGCGCTAACTTCCTTTAGAGATAGTCCTGAGCTCACAGGCAGAGGAGTAGTTTTGGTCGTATCAGCAAACTGACAGGAAGACTTGTGCTCGTGATTCTCAGCCCTGAAGAGACTCGCTTTCCAAGTGTGTGATGGGGGAAGTAGAGCGTGACTATTTAAAACGGGGCAAAATCAAAAGTGGAAGGAATTTAGTCAGGCGTGGTGGCTCACGCCTGTCGTCTCAGCACTCGGGAGGCAGAGGCAGGAGGGTTGCTGAGTTCGAGGCTCGCCTGGGCTACATAGTGAGCTCAGGGCCAGCCTGAACTACAAAGCGAGACCTTGTCTAAAAAAAAAAAAAAAAAAAAAGGGAAGGAATTTAGAAGTCGCCTGTTCTTGCTTTCCGCCCTGAGAGAAACCAACCAGGAACTGCAGGCCGAATGGAGATTCTCTGGATCTCTGTGGAATGAACTCTGCAGTTTGTTGAGCAGTTCATTTGATGAATTCTTCATTTCATTGATATAAAATGTGAAAAGATGTCACTGCTGAAGGCACAGATGTGTTGAAACTAGGAATTTATGAAGGGGTCAAGTGAAATTCTTGTATCTGCTGTATTTTAACAGAAAAGACGCTTGTATATAGTGGCAGAACAGGAAAAGGAAAATACTACGTGGAAATGTTAAAGACCCTAGGAGGGAGGGGAGGCCACAGGCAGGAAGGAGTCTCGGCAGAGGGAGAGGCTGTCTTCTTTTCCTCATCACCCACTAGCTGGTGCCTGGCAGTGCTTTGAGCACAGCGCATGACACTAGAAACACATACTGGTGGAAGGAGAAGGGGATTTTCGAGATATGTCTGAGATGAAGGGGAGGATTCAGAGCCAGACCAGGATTGAACTAGGACTACAAATCATACGAGCTCAGGAATGAGAGAAATCCAGAAGCTTTACGTTTGGCCCCTGCAAAGGAAATGGCTGCTGTGTTAGACAGTTTTAAAGATAATTCTTCCTTCATTCCTTTCTTTTCTCCCTCCCTCCCTCCCTCCCTCCCTCCCTC
>PVIC010035214.1:0-19103 GCA_004025085.1 Thryonomys swinderianus | reverse complement strand
CCAGCCAAGCCTCCCGTGTACGGGCCCTGCAAGCTTCTGGACTTGGAGCTGGAAATGGTGAGCTGGCTGCGCGGTGCTGGCCTGGGAACCCCCGGGCCCCTGGGTGTCCGCTCACACGTGCGCACCTTCTCCCACGAGTGGCAGCTGTGTCCGTCCCAGCCATTAGTGTCGTCGGTCCTCGTTAGTCGTG
The DNA here is from genome assembly GCA_004025085.1 of Thryonomys swinderianus. NCBI lineage: Eukaryota > Metazoa > Chordata > Mammalia > Rodentia > Thryonomyidae > Thryonomys > Thryonomys swinderianus. The sequence continues at coordinate 18,913 of PVIC010035214.1, read as the reverse complement.
GCTCTGCACCTGTGGACACACCTGCTTGTTGCAATGGACCTGTGTCCCCAGAAGCACTTTTCAGAGCTGAGTCCGCTGAGGTGCCGAGGTGGACAAGGCCCTGCGCTGTCCACCATCTTGACCCTTGGGCTGTACGCACGTGTTCATTTCGCATATTGTGAACTGTGTCTTCCCACATGTGCTTTTTGCTGCTTCTTGTGGTCCCTGAGCATGGGCCCTGGTGCTCCCCATGCCCTAAGGGTGAAGGGGTACTCCCGGCTGGGCTCCTTGGGGGCAAAAGCCTTTTCATTTTCTGTGATGTGGTGAGGAACCTTACTGCCTCGTTTTTCACAAGCCTCACATGCCTGTGAGACATAGGGAGAGAGGGAAAGGGCAGCCAGGCTGGCACATGGAGGGCCAGGAGGAGGTGACCGTGAATGCCCACGTGGCCTTGACCTAGCGGACGTCTGTGCCTCTGGCACTCAATGCCTGGCCCGGGTCTGCAAAATGACTTTTGCTCTCTAGGTGACAATGCTGTGGGGCACATCCCCTGCGTTCTCACCACCTCTCTGCCCGCCAGGCTTTCTTCGTCGGCCCCGGGAACCGGCTGGGAGAGCCCATCCCCATTTCCAAGGCCCACGAGCACATCTTTGGCATGGTTCTCATGAACGACTGGAGCGGTAGTCACCTAGGCCCTGTGCCCTTGCTGGGGCGGGCGGGGCCGGGTCTGTTATGGCCAGAGGCGGCAGTTGATGAGGCTATGGGTTCAGACTCCGGCTCCGAGCCCTTGGGACGGTCGCTGTGCTGCTCTGAGTCCCAGCTTCCTCCGGGTTTGGACAAGGACACAGATCCCTGGTATTTGTTGAGCACTTGTTATGTGCCATCCCCTGAGCATCACACCTCTTGTGATCTCTGCCTCCTTCTGACCCCTGCAAGCCGCCCGCAGGGTTATGGATCCCACTTTCCAGACAAAGAACTGGGCACAGAGAAGTTTCACTTCATTGCTTAGACTTGAAGCTTCTCAACCCCTTTGCCAACACAGGAGGGTGGTGTCCATCCCTGGCCCCTCATGGGGGCATTGTCTTCTGAAACCAACAGGTGCCGCCTGGGGTCTCTGTCCTTGGCACTGAATGCTTTGGCTGGTGGCATGGGAGACTGTACCAGGCTCTGCTCTTGGTTCAAGGCTGAGCCCCTGTCCTGCCCTCTCCTCAGCCCGGGACATTCAGCAGTGGGAGTACGTCCCCCTTGGGCCGTTCCTGGGGAAGAGCTTTGCCACCACCATCTCCCCATGGGTGGTGACCATGGACGCCCTTGCACCTTTCACTGTGCCCAACCCCAAGCAGGTAAGCACGCTGGCCACATGAAGTGCTGGTCACAGAGACTTCCAGGCCGCATGGTCCAGGGCTTCTCCTCTGGGATTTCCTGCCCTCAGCACAGTTCTTAGATGCCTGGTTCTTAGGAATCTCGCAGTGTTTAGCCTTCAGAATGCAGTTGGCAGGAGGCCCAGCCCCTGCCTCATGGTGCCACTGCTGGTGAGTGGCACTTCCTATGCCCAGCTCACAGAGTCAGCAAGGAGTCCAGCTGCCAGCAGCCTGTCCTGCTGTCCAGGTCCAGCTGGGGCTTCACCCTCCCCAGCTGTGTAGTCTGCTGCTGCTGGCCCATGATTTGCCGTTCCACCGGTGACTTAGGGCTCTGACCTTGCAGCTTTCTTCTCCCCCAGGCAGCTAATACAGAACCTTGTAGTTCTCCCAGTGATACAAACAGACCGGAATGTCCATGCCTGTCCTAGGTTCACACCACTGGCCCGGGCCGTCTCTTAGCCAAGGCTTTTGCCCAGTCCTCCCATGATTCCAGGTGTCCGCAGGCCTTGCTGCATGTCTGTCCTGTGTGGGGCCATGCAGGCCAAACTCTGCCCTGTGCTTCCCTGGAGACATCCCCGGGTCTGGCCAGGCCTCTCCAGTGACATCATGGGTCCACTGTGCAGCAGACACTGGGGGCTCCCTCCAAACACTCGTGCTTCACCCAACTATTATAAAAGAAGCACAGCTGTTCAGACCACCAAACACGATCTTGTGTCCCCCTGCTGATTCAGGGGTCACAGGTGGGAAAATACTGCTTTTGCCCAGAATGTAGTTCGAGCTGTCATGCTGCCTCTGGTGCTCCTACCCCTGTAGGGGCTGTGCCTGACCCAGGAGGAGGCAGCCTAGGTGCCATCTTCTGGGCCTTGGCAGGCAGGGGCTCCACTGCCCAGGTGCACTCCCTGTCTCTGGCCTCCTAGGCCCCTTCCCACCCTCTTGCTCTGCTCCCTTGTGGGGCATCTCTGTGTGACCTGTGACCTGCTGATGCCCCTACCTCAGCTTCTCTTCTTAGAGCCTGGCACCTATGATCGTCCTGCCCCCAGTGTCCAGCCAAAGGCACTATGTCAGGACAGTCTGGCCATATGGGCCCTCTGTCACGGGACTCAGTGGTGCAGGGACAGCCTGGCAACTCAGTGTGCCAGCAACCGCTTTGCTATGCTATGTCCCTCAGGACCCCAGGCCCCTGTCGTACCTCTGCCATGACCAGCCCTACACGTTTGACATCAACCTGTCAGTTGCCCTGAAAGGTAAGTAGCAGGAGGGCGGGCAAGTAGGTTGTCTAGGTATAGTGGGCACCGATGTGCCTATGGGCTGTGTCCTGGTGGGTTCTGAGCTTTGTGAAGGATGGGGGAGGGACACCAGCCATAGCCCTGCAGGCACACGGCTCTCAAAGGCACTTTCTAGTGCTGGCTCCAGGTGACCTGACTCAGTCACTGAGCTCTCCGCTGTTGGGCCGCAGGCCATGGGCCCAGGAGGCCCCTCTCCCTCCCCATATCTAGGCCCTGCTTGGTCGCTGCTCATCTTTTTGCCTGGAGCCACCAGGACGGGCGGTGAATTTTTTCAGATGCCTGTTTGAAAGTCTGGGCTACCCCTAGGGGTTCGGGCTCAGCCCTGGGGCCATATACAGACCTGAGCCCTGTTGTGGGCCAGCCCCAGAGCTGGTGACAGGTGACAGAGCCCAGTGACAGGGACAGCCCTGTGGGCCACAGCTGGTGTCCAGCGTCAACCCTGTTCTTGCCCAGCGCTGTGGTGTGGACATGTTGCTCAGTGTGTGTGTCCCTGCCTTGCTTGTCACCCACGCGGTGGGATAATAGGGGTCTTGGCCTCATGTCACCATGAGGGCTGTGCAAGGACAACCTGCAGGGCCAGAGCCGTGTGCCTGGCCCAGGGGAGGGAGGCCTGGGTGCCATCTTCTGGACACCAGAGTGGGGCTTCATCTGGGAGCTGTGCACACCCCCGCTGGGCCTCTTCATTCCTGTTTCTCTTCCTTTTCATCCTGCCCGCACACATTAGACCATGCAGTGTGTTCTACACCGGCTCCACGGCTTTCACCCTTTGTGGAAGAAGAGCAAGGGACAGGGTGCTCTCTGGAGAAAAGGGCTGGGAAACTGCTGGTTCCACTCCTTCATGTGTCACACTGGAAACCGAGGCTTAGGTTATCGCCTGGCTGGGACTAAACCTGGTGTGGACTCTCTCCACCCAGTGAGCCTCTTGGGTCCACTTCTCCCTGCCTGCCCAGAGGTGACAGTGCTGCTGGGAGGGCACAGGTGACCAAGGAGACATGGAGAGACACAGTCGCAAACATGCTGCTCTGATGCCCCAAGTTGTGACCCAGGTGAAATGGTTGGGGCCGAGCTGAGGCCCTGACTTCCTGTGAGCAGAGAGGAAGTCGGGAGCGAGGGAGGAAGCTAGAAGAACTTTCCAGTTGTTACTCCGAACAGAAATGAACTGCAGTAGCCTGGTGCCTTACTTGTCATTGAAAGGACAGATGGACCTGCCGTCTGCAGGGCTCACGGGACATAAGTGACTTCAGCAGTTTCAGTAGGCGCGGGCTCCCCAGGTAGTTAGTGGCTGCAGAAGCGCTCTGTTATGAAGGATTCTAAGGCTGTCCTTGGACCCCAGTGACACAGGTGCCGTGTGCCATGGGTGCAGGAGGGGATGCAGTGGCGGCTGTGTGCACAGATTTGCTGTGCCTAGATCAGATCACCTCTGGAGGTCTCCAGCCCCAGAACCTGCAAGTGTACTATTTGACAAGTTCTGAGTGAAGCTGTTTGGATGCCCGGAAGCTGAGGCAGTGGAGCAGTCCTTCTGATGATCCTCCCTGACATGGGAATTAGGTCTTCCCCAGTCCAATCTCTCTCTCACCAACAGGAGAAGGAATGAGCCAGGCAACCACCATCTGCAGGTCCAACTTCAAGGTGAGTGTCAACAGCACTGGGCTGCCTCTTGGAAGCAGAGGAGCTGGGACTGGGCTGGAATAGGAGGGTGGAGGGGAGGCCGCTGGGTGGCTCTGCAGGGACCTCGCTTCTGTGCTATGAGAGACCTGAGAACTGGCTAGGGAGCTAAGGGCAGCACGGGGCAGACCTGGGGGGCAGGGTCCCGTGCACACCGTGTCACCACTTGTTCCCCGTGTCCCCAGCACATGTACTGGACCATGCTGCAGCAGCTCACCCACCACACTGTCAATGGCTGCAATTTGCGGCCAGGTGACCTCCTGGCTTCGGGAACAATCAGCGGACCGGTGAGTTCCAGCTGCAGGAGGGCTGTGCCCTGTGGAGAGCCCTGGCTCCCCCAGCACAGGGTCCTGGGCCCCCTCAGGGTGGGGCGTCAGCTTCTCCTCTAACTTGCACAGAGGCTGTGTGAGAGCAAGACTTGATCTCTGTCCCCCACGGGCCTTGTGTATCTTGGTTGTCACTGTGGTGGGGCCTCTCCGCTGTGGCCCTTCCCAGTGTTCCTGTGCCCTGTGAGCTGGGATCGGGCCTAGAACTTTCAGAGATGATACCATGGGTTGCAGGTGTCAGTCCCTCCCAGCTGGGTCCTGGCTGCATAGTGGTGGCAGAGAGGGCACCAGGGACGCGGTATCCTGGACATCGAGGCCCACACAGGAGGGTGGAAGGTGCAGTGTCCAAGCCTCTGAGCCACCAGGTCCCCATCTTGTCCATTTCTGCCAGATCTTCATGAGCACTACCCAGCTGGGGTGAGCCCTGCGCCTCAGTGTCACATGAGTGATCCTTTTCTCTTTTGTGTTATAAAGAATCCAGAAAGCTTTGGCTGCATGCTGGAGCTGTCCTGGAAGGGGACGAAGGCCATAGAGCTGGGACAGGGACAGACCAGGACGTTTCTGCTGGACGGGGACGAGGTCATCCTCACTGGTGAGGGCACTGCGGCGTGTTCTGCCCTTGCCTATGGCACTGGCCCCCTCTGGTGATCTCAGGTCCTGCACCTGTGGAGCCTGGGCCCTGGAGACATCACTTATGTATCTATCTGCCAGACCAGAAAGGCCAGTAGGATCTGCTCCATCCATTGTAGAGCCGCCCTGCTCCTCGGCTGGGGAAGTCGTCCTGTGAGGCAGGGGTGCCTTGGGCCTCTGGGGACTCCCTGACGCTCCGCATGTTACTAAGAGTGGGAAAGGCAAGTCTTAACAGTGCCTGTGAGGATTCTTCGAGCCAGTCAGGCCCTTCAGTGACAGGAAACCCCCTTCTTGGGCCCCGTCCTGGGTCCCAGTGATGAACATAGTGCGTGTTTACTCCTTGACCCCGAGGAGTAAAGTCAAGTCTTGCAGCCAGGAGATGAGGAGCCCAGGCTGCCTCAGACAGCTGCTCTGAAACTAGTTCTTCCGCCTTTGGTGGTGCCCTGGCCAAAGCTCTCATTGTCACCACCGTGGCTGTAGAACCTGCTCCTGAGGGCCTGGCATTGGGCTCTTTGCAGGGTCCTCCTCTCCCTGGGAGCCTGTGGGCTTCTCCCATCATTGCCTGAGCAGTGGGCCGTCATTAGACTGTCTTACAGACGTGGAGGCCGAGGTCTGGGGGCCTCAGGTCAGGCTCAGTAGGTGGACAGACAGATGTCAGATCTGAACCCAGACTCCTGACGAGAGGCACCCACCCATGAGGGCCTCAGCCTTCCAGTGCTGCAGGGTCCCAACCACAGGGAGGTGCCCAGTGTGCCCCCACGCACCTTGGCCTGGAAACTGTGTCACTTGACCATCCAGAGTCTGAGGTGTCCACCCCAGTGCCTGGGTGAGTGAGCACTTGCTGGGGTATGCCGGAGGCCCCAAGTGATGTGCAGCAGCATGGCTGACCCTGTTCTCCTCTATTCCAGGGCATTGCCAGGGAGACGGCTACCGCGTGGGCTTCGGCCAGTGCAGCGGGAAGGTGCTGCCCGTCCTCTCACCAGCCTGAGGACTGGCAGGGTTGGGCTCCCTCTGTGGCTGCTGCTTGCTGTGTCCTGGGGTGAATAAAGCTGCTGTGCTGTGTCCTGTGCTCTGACACTGTGTGTGAGCCCAGCAAGGCCCTGGGATGGAGGGTGTGTGTGCTGCCTCCTTACCAGGGACAGAGCAGGTGTGTATGCGCACGTGCACGCGCGTGTGTATGTGAGTGTGTGCACATGTAAATACTTATTTGAACATAATAGGCTCATGTGGTTCTGGGGCCCAGGGTGCCCGACAGTCTTAAGACCAGGGGAAGCTGCTGACAAGCTGGAGACAGTCTGCAGGCAGCATCCCGTCTTCCCTGAGAAGTTTCTCTTGAAAGGCTTGCCTGGTTAGACTAGGCCCACTTCCCAAACACTGTTTCACCCAGAGTCACTGATTTTAGCTTTGCTGGTATCATCTTCACCAGAAGTCTCTAGACTAACATCCGGCCTCATCTGGGTACCTTAGCCAGGGGATCACCACACTGCACCCTCAGCCCCAGCTGGCCTCCCTGCCAGGCCCACCTGCAGCCTCAGGCCCAGGCTATGCTCGGTGACTATCCGGAGTCTGAGGTGTCCACCCCAGTGCCTGAGGGAGTGAGCACTTGCTGGGGTATGCCGGAGGCCCCAGCCCTGTTCTCCCAGGGCATGTGACCTCATGGGGATGATGAGAGAGAGCTCGGGGTGACATTTTCCCTGGGACACAGGGCGTGTGTGCTGTCATTAGTGGAGTGGCCAGAGAGCCCAAGGAGCAGGGAGCAGGCTGGAGGGTCCCAGGGGCAGAGGGATCAGCAAGTAAAAAACCTGAGGAGGAAAATGACATCCTCTAGCATTTCTCTCAACAGCAGTCTGGGCCTGGTTTACTGTGGCTCCATAGAGCCATCAGGGGTATTTCCTCTGCTCTGCTGTCCAAACCATAGGCTCTTTAACCTCAGAGTCACCTTCTGGTGAAAAATGGCTGCTGGAGCTCCAGTCAGTACACCCACACTCCAGGCCAGCAGAAAGAAAACGAGATGATTTGAATGAAAGATTCTAAGCTGGGCCCAGCAGTTGTTAGAATAACTATTTAATACATGCCAAAGTTTGAAGCCACTGTATTAGAAAACCCTCTCTGCTGCACCCCAGTCATTATACTCAAAGGAGCTCACGGGTGTCCCTCAAGAGACTGGAGCGAGCTGATTGCTTTACTCCCTATTGTAGCTTCGGGGCCCTGACATCCTCACAGTCCACAGAGCCTCACAAACTGCTGTTGTGTGGAAGACATGGTGGCACTGGGAGGGCCCAGGGAACGTTCAGGGCTTGCACACTGGTGCTGTCTTGGTGAGCGTCTCTTTGGGACTGAAGTATGGTCGAGGGTCTCCGATCACCAGGTGGAGGGGAGGCTCGGGGACTGGAGTCGGAGGAAGCTCCTCATGTGCTGAGTGTGTCTCCGGGGCGGGTCATAGGCGCAGTTCTGAGTGGGCCCAGAGTGGAACAAGCTCCCTACCACTTGGGCTGATGGCTCAGCAGAGCCACAGTACCAAGTCTGGCAGACCAGCGTGCGTGTGGGGTTCCTGGCTGCCCCCAGCAGTGGAGTCCAGTGCTGCCCCAGCTCCAGTGAGGATGACAGGCCCTGGGGAGTGCGGCGAGCAAGGCAGGGGCATAGTGTTGAGGTTCCGTAGCCATGTGGGTGCCTGGTGGAGGGCCGCACGCAGAAGCCTGTCAGCAAAGTGGGCAGAGCAGCCAGTCCGTGGTGTGGGCCCCTGTGTGTCCACCCTGCCGTGTGCCCAGTGGCAGGGACGAGGCCATGCAGGGGGTGCTGTCCCTCTTGAAGGTAACGTTCCCATCACTTCTGGGTTTATAGCCTGCCAGGGTTTTTGACCAACACCAAGGGCCCCATGTGCCTCTGTCCCCAGGGTGAACAGTGGAGATGGGCCAGCTGCTGGGTGGCAGGTTAATGACGCTTTTCTGTCCCAAGTGGGGCAGAGTTGTGCCCTCGGGACAGACTCGCCAGTTGGCCTACCATGTGGTGTTCTGTGCCACCTCAGCTCCTGTCATGTTGTTGCTTGGGTGTTTCTGGCTGGGACTGTGAAGGCAAAGCCTAAGGCCAAGGCCTCCACACAGCCAGAGCCTTCTTGCTGCATGTAACCCGGCTGGAGGCACCAGAAGGGTGGGGGAAAGGGCAAGGAGCCAGGCACCTCTTTTGTAGTGCCTCAGGGCCCGACTGCCTCTCATCTCACTCAGCCCCGCCTCCCCAACCTGCCTGGGGACCAGCTTTCCCCTGTGGGAATGTGGGGGTTCACATTCCAAGTCGGCACCCCTGACTCAGTCACCCCACAGTTGTCCCCACAGCAGGCAACTTGGCTGAGTTCCTGGGGCCTAGCGGGCTGTCCCAGGCCTGACCTGCAGGAGGCACTATTGACCTTCTCGTGCCTTTTATTTTAGTTTCTTATTTTTTTAATGCACAGGAAATTGTACATATTTATGAAGTACCATGTGCTGTTTTGATACATGTTTACACTGTATAGTATTTAAATCTGGGAAACACTGCTATCTCAAACACTGATCGCTTCTTTAAAATGAAAACATTCAAAATCCTCTCTTCTGGTTTCTTTGAAATCAGTAGTGCGTTGCCATATTCGAAGCCACAGCCCAAGCTCGTCTCTCCTGTCTTAACTGCAACACAGCACCTGCTGACCCTCTTCACCCTGCTCTGCTCAGCCAGGGTGACCACTATTCTGCTCTCAGTTTTTATGAGAGAACTTTAAGATTCCACGTAAAAGTGAAATCACACAGTACTTCTCTTCTGTCTGGCTTGTTCTGTTTGACATCACAACCGCCAGGCCCCTCTGTCCTGTCCAACATGAAAAAGATACATTTTTCCCACATACATTTGCAGAATCCTTTCACCCACCCATCAGCTTAGGTTGATTCCGTGTCTTGGCCCTTGTGACTCGTGGCAGGAACACAGGAGTGCACACATCTCTGGGGGACTGAATCCACTTCCTTTGGACACAGGGATCATGTCCCAGGATGGGATTGTGTTCTGCTCTTAGTTTGCCGAAGGACCTCCTTATTGTTTTCTACAAAGGCTGCACTCATTTCCATGCCTGTCAGCGGTGTCCAAGGGTTCCTTTTCCTCCACATCCTGCAGGGAGCAGGGTTTGTGTTCAGCCAGAGTCCACACGTGTGCTTTCCATCTTCTCCGAGGTCTGCTCTTCTGGGAACCACAGGCTGGGGGTGAAAGTGACCCCTGTTACTGTAACACTCAGCAATCCATTCAGGGGATTTTATTTTCCATCCTTAAAACTACAGGCTCAGTGAGTTTGGAAATCCACAGAGATCAAGAAGAAATGTTTCCACAAATTCGTGTAGTTACGGGGCTGTTAAATTAGAAGTCAAGATGGTCTTGGGCATTTGGGGTCTTCACAAGTGAGCCCGTGGCCAAACAAGGGGTCACTGTACTGTCAGAGGATCTGTCGTAATACCCATGGGATGATAAAGCTATTGCTATACCATGAAGGCAAGAATGGAGCCTAGGGGTTCCCTGTGCCCCTGGTACCCCGATGACCCCATCCCCATTCTCTTAAGTCCATGGTGGGAGCAGAATGCATATTCTTCCTTGGCTCCCTGAGGTGCTGAGTTGTCCGCCCTTGGAGCAGTTTGGACCCCGCTGCCCCAGAAACCTGTTACCCTTAGGAGCTCTCAGGACCTTTCAGGGAGGCCTTCACGACTGCTCCTTGATGCAGAGCACCACAGACTCAACTCCCCTGTGAGGGAAGATCGGGGTCAGGCTGCCTAGTGTGATCCTCATGGCCCAGAGGCAGAGGGACGTGGATGGCTTGGTGGCCGATTTCACATTCACTGTGTCCCTGCTCCTCTCAGCACGGCCACACTATGATGTGAGTTCTAGGGAGTGGAACAAATGTGACATTGTCCTGCACAAGATGGCAGCTGCAGGGACTCCCTGGTTCCCTTACCTTGGGGCTGTTCTTCTCCTCTAACTTGAGCACAATTGATGCATGCTGAGGGCGATCTGGGCTCATCCCACCCTTTAGCTTCTGCTGGTTTGGGCACTGGACAGCCCAGGCAGGGGTTGGGGAAGGAAGCCCAGTCCTGGGCATCACCTACTGCTCTGAGCTCTGGCTTCCGCCTGTGGCTCTCCCACCATCGCTACAGCGCTAGCCCTAACCCAAGTCCTACCTTGTCCTCTGGCGGTTCACCTCTGTCCCACTGCTTCCCTTAACCTTGACCGACCTCTGTGACATCCTTCTACTAAATGCTGTCCAATCCTGCTTTCATGTGAGGACACAGGGGGTCTTAGTGGGTGACTGTCAGGGATACTGGGGTACAGAGTGGGGGGCTAATGGGGTGAGGCCATTGGCCCCTCTGGGCACAGGAACCCTGTCTTTGTGCGAGGACTGGGCAGAGTGGCTGCCATGTGCATGTGGACCAGGGACTCAGTGTGGCATCTCTCAGTGACAGGGTCACCAAGGGCACCACAGGTAGCTGTCGTCACAGGCCAGGACAGGGTCCTCAAGAGCAGCACAAAGTGGCGCGGGCCACCTTTTTTTTTTTTTTTGCACTCCTCTCCACTGGGTGTCTGAGAGCAGGACCAACCCTTTAGGGATCAAGTTAGTCTCTAGGGTTCGGGGACAACTCAACCACTGAGTGGTTCAAGTCACGCAGCTCCACCACATCCCTCCCCTAGCAGCAGACAGCACAACAAGGATAAGATTTTGCCTGTTTCTCCCTCTGCGTGGTCAGCTTCAGACAGGTGTGTGCATCCCCAGGTGTTCTGGGGAGGAAGAGCGAGCTGTGAGCATGTCCTGTGCAAGCCCTCAGGCTCCCGCCATCTTTGTTTTCATTTTAGGTGTACAGAGGGAAAATGGAAGGAACCCAGGGTTTAATAAGAGGGCTGTGCAGGACTGTGGGCACATTAGGTGCCACATTTTGGTTCCCACAATAGTGCTTCCCTCTTTCCTCCAAAATAAGACCTAGCGAGAAAATAGAAATCAGGCTCGAGAACCAGAGGTCAGGAATGCCAGCCCCAATCAGCCCCTCCTGGTTGTTCCTGGTTTACAGAGCAAGAGAATTGTGACGGCAGGTACGGGCAGGAGAGACTGATGGGAGCTGGCCTTTCTGACCTCTAGTTTTCAAGGTGGATTATTTTCTGGCCGGTTTTATTTTGGGGGAAACAGTAAGTATGAAACTTGCAGCAGCAACATGGAAACAAGTTTGTGCTGCGGCATCAGGAGAGCTTTCACACGGACCAGCTGCACGCGGACCAGGATGAAGTGGGGGTATGTGCACAAAATAAAAATCAGTGTTTAATTGTAGGGTAGGGGTGGGAGTGATTTATATATTTTTCATTCCCTCTTGCCACAAATGGAAGAGTCAAGAGATATTAGCAAAGCTGGTGTAAAAAAAATTAACTGGGACCAAGGGAGCCTGGTGTGAGTGTGCTTGAGGTCCAAGATCTGTCCACAGATCTGTGGACAGGATTCTGGGTCGCAGAGGGTGGCCCTCCAGCCTGTCTGAGTGGCGCAGCCCCGGGGCATCCTCCTTTCACTCCCCAGGAGCAGGGAGCTCCGCCAGAGCTGCCCTGCTCCTGGAGCTGGCGGGAGCTGCCTGGGAGTCGGCTACGACCTGCATGAGGCCTGTGCCGATGGCTTCTCACAGAAGTGTTTGGCGTCTCTGAGGTAGGTTCTGAGCGTGGTCGTTGGGCTGTGGTGATGCCCAGGACTTTGCTTCAGACCCCGCCCCCTGCCATGCATTGTGGCCGCTGCCTCCACCGCCAGCCATTTGTGTGTACCACGTGGTCGGGAGGGGACCCTCGGTAACCTGGACACTGTCTGCCCAGCAGTGGCCTTGCCTGTTCTCAGAGGTCACCCAGAAGTGACAGTGCTTTGGAAACCTATTTCCCAGGTGACCTGCGGTGGGCCGGGGACCATGGCCAGGTGATGGGAGAGAAGGCTGAGGTCCCCGTCTTCTCCTGATGGAACGCAGGACATGCCTCGGGAGGACACACTTGGAAGGAGGGATTCTGATGGTCTGGTCAAACATTGTACGAAAACAATAGCAACGACGTAAGCCAGTGGACACCAGGGCCCGCAAGGTCAGGTGCCCAGAGGCTGCTGTATCATCTGAGTGTCCTAGCTTGGGATCCGGGCTCCGTAGGGAGAGGTGTCCTGGGACCAGGGCCTTCCTCCCAGCTTCTTCCGGGCAGGTGGATCCCAGGTCATTCACTGATGTTCTCTTTCATTTCCCAGTGGCCATGTGAGGTAGATGTTCCTCCCCATCTTACAGAAAGCGGAGCTATTTGGGGATCAAAGAAGAAGATAGAGGACTTGGGGTGTGGGGGCAGGTTTTAGTTTAGAACTCCTACTGCAGGGTTGTGGGGGTGGGTGTTAGGTGGGTGAGGGAGGAAGGAGAGGAGGAGGACTCGTTTCTTGCCCCCACATCTATATTTAAAGTACTTCCTCCCGTGTACTTTCAGTCATGTTAGAAAAAAATGCAAAAAGCCCCCTCCCAAAACCAAAACAAATATAAGCAAGGGTTTCCCTCCCCACCCTACAGTGAGGAGATGGAGGCACCAAGAACAACGTGATTCTCTCAAGGTCACCTCCTCCGAATGACCAGGGCAGGACGGAGCCCAGGCCTCATCTCAGACAGTACACCTCGGGCTCTGGTGCCACGAGAGGTCAGGGAAAAGTGTACAGTCGGGAAGCCCCCAGGAGCACAGTCCCAGCGTGTCTACTGACTCGGCAGCGATATGGTGTCATGCACACCATGCGAAGTTAGCTAAAAAATACATGTATCAAATGCTGGAAGAAATTTATCAAATGGTGGGTTCTGGAAGGTGAGATTGTAAGAGCTCTTTTCCTTCTATTTATCTGCATTTTCCCAAGCTTTTAAAATATACATTTTACTTGTGATAGGAAAAATATATTCCCTCTTTGTCTTGGTTTTAAAAAATACTGCTTCGAAGTAGCCTGTGTGCCTGTTAAGTTCGGGGAGGTGCCCTGAGCCTCTTTCCCTCGGCCCTCTGCTCTTGTCCCTGGATGCGTTGTGGCTTCAGGGGTTTCTCTGCTGGGGACCTCTGTGTGCTATGCTGTGTTGTAAGGACGGAGTCCCTGGAAACCAGAGCACTTCTGTGTGAGGGGCGCCCGGCCTGGACTCAGTTCCCAAAGGCTCACAGGCGCCCGGGAAGGAGCCATCCACCAGGATCCCAGTAGTGCTTGCCGAGTCTGGGCTCAGAGGCCGGTGTCCCCAGGCAGCCACATCCCCAGCACCAGGGAACCTCCCAAGGGTGACAGCCAGCGGGGCCGAGGTGAACCTGTGCCATCCCTGGCCTCAGTGGGCTGTGAGCTGGGGATCAAGGCCCAGGGGATGCCAGGCCTTGGTCCCCAGCACCGTGCGGCCTCAGTCGTCCAGGTGCTGCTCCTCCCAGGTAGAGGTGGGGATGGCGCTGTACGGATCCATGATGACCTTGGCGCAGCGGATGATCATCACGACCAGGAAGAGGCAGAGGAAGACGAAGCAGGCCAGCGTCAGACCCTTGTCAACGTCGACGTAGGCAGGCTCCGGCGTAGGCTCCTCCATTGTGTGGCAGCAGCCGTGGGCTTCTCCTCGGGCTCGGCCTGGCCGAGTACCATCTTCCACTCCTGTGGGGGCCGTGGCAGCAGGAGGGCGTCACGGCCCCTTGTCTGCCCCCTGGAGTGACAGCTTCTGCTCAGGCTACCAGGTGTGGAGGGGGGCTTCCCTCCCGGGATCTGCATGCATGACCCTCAGCCTGGATTCACTGGGGCAGGCGATGGCAGGAAGTGACGGGGATCCCAGGGATGTGGCCTGGGTCCCCAGCTTTCAGAGAACAGGGCTCATGTGTTCTGGGCTGGGCCATCCAATCCCTCCCTAAAGTAGGGGAATGCAAGTGCTGAGCCTAGAGTGTAATGCACTGGAGGGCAGCCACTGCCCTGGAGGGGTGGGGGCCAAGCCCCTGCATCCCCTTCCCCCGCTGAGCTGCGGAGCTTCACAGCCACAGGGCTGAGGAGAGGCTGGCCTGGACCAGGAGCAGCCCCACCCTGCTCACCGTTACTGATGGCCCTACTGGCTCTTGTTCATACTGGGGTGAGCTGGGGATTTAGGGCAGTGGTTCCAGCAGATCCTCGGGATTCAGTGACTTGGCTTCGTGTGCGTGCGTGCGTGTGTGTGCGGTGCACGCGTGCAGCGTATCCTTACTGCCAAGATGCAGCACAGCCACAGTCCTTGGGGACAGTGAGAATGGAGGTCAGCCCCTGCTGCCTGGCCCAGCTCCAGCTCCAGGGAGAGCCCACACGGGGCTCTCCCTTCCTTCACTGACAGTGCTACACCATGCTGTGCTGCTGCGTCCAGTTTATTGTGGAAACATTACAGCCAGGAAGCAATTAGCCAAGGATCCACAAATGTGCAAACTGGAGCAGAGAAGTGACTTATCCAGACCCCAAGCCCTTGTCTCTGGTGAAAGGCAAAGTGAGGACCCCTTCCCCAGGCTTCGTGAGAGTTTCTGCACAGACAACAGGCCAGCTGGGCCTGGAACACCTGTGACCACAGCTCTTGTTCCATCCTTTCTCCCAAGAACACTGACTGACCTGCTGATTGGAGTGGTCACCACCTCATAAGGACCCCGGGTCAGGCGGCTCTGGGAGGGAGGACAGGTGGCCAGACATCACAGCCGTGAGCCGATGGACACAGTGTGGCCTTCTTGCAGGAAGCAGCACAAGTGGCAGGGCTGAAAAAAAAAGGTCTTGTTATTTCCTGCTATTCTGGAGGCTCTGTGCTGGCTGTCAGGAGCAGCATGCTCTGTCACTGAAGCTGGTTTTTCTTTCTTTCCATTTTAAAATATAAACATATTGGGCTGGAGATTTAGCTCAGTGGTTCCAGCGCCTGCCTAGAAAACGCAAAGTCCCTGGTTTGATCCCCGGTTACCACATACCACAAAACCGGGCATGGTGACTTGAGCCCACCAACAGTCAGTACCACACACCACAGTAGTGGATGTGGTGGCTCATGTCTGTAATCCCAGCACTCGGGAGGCAGAGGCAGGATTGCTAAATTTGAGGCTTGTCTGGGCTACATAGTGAGCTCAGGAACAGCCTGAACTACAAAGTGAGACCTGTCTCAAAAAAAAAAAAAGTTTTACCATGGATGTGAACAGGTGTGGTTTCCTCTGTATTTTCATAGCATTTCACCACTTCCACTATCTCATGTAGTATTTTACTGGCTTTAGAAAATCCTTGGCTTTTCTTCAAATATCTATCTTTTTCTTATCTCTTTCCGAGACCTAAATACACTTTGACCTTTTCACTACATCATGTTTTATTATGTGTTCTTTCTATATTTTTTCTTTCTATGCTGTAGCCTGATTGTTTTCTCTGAACTAACTTCCAGTCCATTCATCTCTTCTGTTTTGCCTGTCTACTAAACTTTCATTTCAGCCATACTTTTCAGTTTCAGAATTTCCAATTAATCCTTTAAAACAATGTCAGTTCTCCACAGGAAACTACCACTTTATCTTTTGTTGTTTTGAACATATTTATCAGAATGTCTTCAAAGTCCACGTTTGATAATTCCAATATCGGGGTCAAATGTGGATTTGCCTCTACTGTCCACTCTTTCTTTTTGTTCAGTTTCTTGATTTATCCGATGAAAAGTCCAGCAGGATACTAAACACTGATGCTCTGGGTCATGGTCACTGCTTCCTCTAGGAAGGGGCGGGTGGGGGAGGGGTGCAGCGCTAGTATTTTAGTCCCATGTAGGTGAGCCAACTTGGATGGGGTTCACTTCTCATGGGCAAGGCTGTTGTCTCCTCAAATTCGACAACTTTAGGGTGTTGCTTGACAGCCTGGGGGTCTCTTGGGCCTATTCTTTCTTGGTGTATCTTGAATTTTTCTGTTAGGGGAAATTAAGAGAAAAAAAAAAAAAGGAGGCACTGAAGGACTCCCCTAAAGCTGGTTGGGAAATTTGGGTCCGAACTAAACTCTATTTTCTCTTTTATAGGGACTTTACAATCCATTATCTCATTTTCCTGTGCTCTGGTTAGTTTAAATAAGTATTTTAGTATGTGAAAGTTACAAGGGAAATAAATCCACCTAGGCAAAATGTTTCTTCTCCTGAGGCCCCAGTGTTATCTTACAGGGAACAAATAGTAAACACAAATTGCAACCCGGAAGGTCAGGCGGAACGCATACCCTGCTCTTTTACACATCAATCGACTTGATTAGCAGAGACCTGCGGTTAGCAGCTGTCCAGTGGTGTCCTGTCTTACCCCTTTCTTTCTCTGCTCCATTTCTACTCAGTGCTTTGAAACAAGAGAGAGTATTTTGGGGCAACTCATAGGATTATTCAGCCACTGGTGTTGGACTGTGTGCTGTGGAGCACAGGAGCATGACGCTTGGAAATGCCAATCGTTCACTTATCCTGGTGACTGTGCCTCCAGTTCCGACAGTGACAGCATATGTTTTGTCAGTGCTCTGCCCTTGCTCTGAAATTTTAAAATTTTTTCGTTTTTCACTGACATAATGATTGCCTGTGGGGTACATTTTGATGCAGGTATACAGTTTGTAATGATAAAATCAAACTGTTTAGTTTATCCTTGATCTCAAACATTCATCATTTTTTTGTAATGGGGACATTCAAAATAATTCATTGGAACTATCTGGAAATATCCAATAATTGTTAATCACAGTCACTTTACCACTCTCTAGGACTTAGTATTTTTATTTAACTTTATTCTTGATAACCAACCTTGCTATACCCTCTTCCCTGCATCCTTTCTAGCTTCTGAAAATGATGCAGCTTTCTATTTCCATGTGAGCAACTTATTTATCCTCTCATGAGAACATGAGATTGTTGCCTTTGTTTGCCTGGCTTATTTCATTTAATACAACCTCCTCTAGCCTCATCCTTGCTATCACAAGGGACAAGATTTCTCTCTTTTTTTATGGCTGAATGGTTTTCCATTGTGTATGTACCATATTTTCTTGATTCACCTGTCTGTGGACACTCAAGTGGATTTTCCTGGAGTTCTGAAAGATGTTCACTTCAGTACTGTTGCAATAGTGAAAAAGTGGTTTACAAGATTGTCAACAGTGGGGTAGTCAAGCAGACATGGTGTTTCTGTGTCAGGGAGGCCTCCGAGGCAATTATGGAAGAGAAACACCCGGGGCACAGGAAATGCTTGAAGTGAAAAAAAAAAAAAAAAAAGGAAAGTGAGGAATTATACATATGTGACTTGTCATTTATGTAAGGTGAAAAGGAGCTACACACTCCTGCATGTGTTCACCCATATTCCCGGCTAGAAGCCTCTGCTCTTCCCTCTGCTACATCAAGACCTATTGCTGCTTTGATTGCTTTACTGTTTGAGAAGTTTAAGACCCAGAAGGACACACCTGCATCTCCCTGGTACAGTTTGTCATTATGATGTGACCACACTTGATCTATCTTTTCTTTCTAAGCAGTAACTCTTAGTATTGTAGGTCCTGACCTTCAGAACCAGTTCCCTGCCTTGAATAGCTATGAATTTCCTACTATGGATGTCCCAGAACCTCTGGGGTTCCTAAGAGTAGACTGTTTTTTTTCTAACTAATTTTAATAAAAATAGTCTGAAAAACTCTGCCCCTAAAATGAATTTAACTATATATTTCATGTATTATTCTAAAAACTCAATTAAGGATATTGAACTGTGATACACTCTGTGTGTGTTTTCTGCACATTTATTCAAAGTTATGTTTTGGATTTCACTGAAGACGACATAGAAAGGGGCCCACAAGTATAGAAAAAAACACATGTAGTTAAAACATTCTACTTAAAAGAAAAATAATTTTCTTGTATAGTAAATAATAAGGAAAAATACACATTCCATCTCCATTTCATAAATGGAAAGAATGTGTTTTCAAGTCTGATTAACAAATGAGTTCCTTTTTGTCATTTAAGTCACATCATAAAAAGCAGCTCTAGCCGGGCGTGGTGGCTCACACCTGTCATCCCAGCACTTGGGAGGCAGAGGCAGGAGGATTGCTGAGTTCAAGGTTTGCCTGGGCTACATAGTGAGCTCAGGGCCAGCCTGAACTACAAAGCGAGACCCTGTCTCAAAAAAAAAGAAGTCAGAAAACTGTTGAGGGGGTGGAGCTGCAGTTGGAAGACCCTGGGCAAATGGAGGCACCCAAGGCAAGCAAAATGCAGGTCTGCAGGTGAGGCCTTGGAGGCCTGCTCTGATCTGGGGGAATGGTGTGCCCATTTTACCTAGCTGTGGGGGTGGGGCCACTATGCAAACAGAAGAGAAGAAACACTTGACCGAGTTAAAATGCCCAAGGCTTTTGGCCAGAGCTCAGTACCAGCAAGCTGTGCTCTTTGGCCCAAGGGCCTGAGGGAGGAGGTCATCCTCACCTCAATTTATGCTTCCCTGTTTAAATGAAGATAAGTGAAAGTCTTACACTTAATAGAAATATTTAACATTTAAAAAACCAAACTAAAGTAACTGTGAATATATAAAAAATTGAGCCATCCCAGTTCTTAGTCCTCAGCTGATTTACCATATGGCTTTACTCTGGTTAAACAGAGTCATCAAAGGACTCAAAATACCAGCCGAGCCATCATGGAGCTCAATACAAGTAGTTATCAAGGAACTCAGCATGCAAGTTGGACCATCA
>PVIC010035213.1:0-19163 GCA_004025085.1 Thryonomys swinderianus | reverse complement strand
CAGGCTGGCCCTGAGCTCACTATGGTGCCCAGGCAAGCCGCCGCGAACTCAGCAATCCTCCTGTCTCTGCCTCCCGAGTGCTGGGATTACAGGCGTGAGCCACCACGCCCAGCATTATATGTGGTAACTGGGGATCGAACTCAGGTCCTTGCGCTTGCGAGGCAGGCGCCGGAACCACTGAGCTAACCCTCCGGCCCTTTCTAGTATTATTTTAAAATAATAATACATATCAATAGAAAAATAATTTGATACTTCCCTAAGCACAATTACTTAACCAGAGACTCCTGCCCCTGCCCAGTGCTTCAGACTCTTTCAAACTCCAAAATCATTTGAAAACTACATCCTTATTTCCAGCTCCACATTGCTATCACTTCTCTTCCAACTGTTAGAAATCCAACTGCAAAAATATGACCTCACAGAAAAACATTTGATCCAATTTTAAAATTGTAGGCATTTCATGCTTCTTCACAGCAACCCATCCTACATTCTAGAATGTACCTTCTTCCTTTTTACTCAGCCCAAACTCACTGTCGAGCCCATGTTTATCTTACTCTTCTACTTTTCCCACTTGTGCAACTTTACCGTTTAAAAAGAAAATAAAAAACAAAACACTAGGTGTGGTCTCACAGGCCTATAGTCCCAGCCACTCAGAAGGCTGAGGTGAGAGAACAAGTTTGAGAATAGCCTGAGAAACTTAGTGAGATTGTCTCAAAATAATTTTTTTTTTTGAGACAGGGTCATGCTTTGTAGTTCAGGCTGGCTCTGAGCTCACTAAGTAGCCCAGGCAAGCCTTGAACCTAGCAGTTCTCCTGTCTCTGCCTCCCGAGTACTGGGATTACAGGCATGAGCCACCACGCCCAGCATTGTATGTGGTTACCAGGATCGAACTCAGGACCTTGCAGTTGCGAGGCAGGCGCCGGAACCACTGAGCTAAATCTCTGGCCGCTCAAAATAAATTTTTTTTTTTTTTTTGCTTTTGAGACAGGGTCTCGCTTTGTAGTTCAGGCTGACCCTGAGCTCACTATGGTGCCCAGGCAAGCTGCCGCGAACTCAGCAATCCTCCTGTCTCTGCCCTCCCGAGTGCTGGGATTATAGGCGTGAGCCACCACGTCCAGCATTGTAGTATGCAGTGTTGATTGTTGGTGGGCATGTCTCCACGCCCAGCATTATATGTGGTTACTGGGGATCGAACTCAGGACCTTGCACTTGTGAGGCAGGCGCCGGAACCACTGAGCTAACCCTCCAGCCCCAAAATAAAAATTTTAAGTGCCTGGAGATATAGTTCAGTAGTAGAGCACTTGTCCAGTGTGCTTGAGGCCTTGGGTTTGATCTCCAGCTCCCCAAAATGTAAAATACAATTGTTAATTTCCTTGAGTTAGTAGCTCCTTTAGTACAGGAAGACCTAGTACATCACCCTGGATATTTTCTGTCCATTCTATCAGGCCCTTTTAATCTGTCCCAGGACACCCCGGTACAGGAACCATGTCTTTCACTCCTTCTTCCCTTCTATTGTCTCTCGTCTTTGAAAAATCCTGTTGAAGAGTTACTGAACACTCTTCCTTTCTGTTACAACCCTGATTTCTTCCCCATCATTCCATTAAAATTGTTTTCAAGTTTCCAGTGAGCCTTCTTACTAAATCTAATGGACACACCCTTGAATGTCAACCTATATAATGTTAAGGTCACAGTTGGTGCTTTTTATTGCCTCTCATGTCTTCCTTGGAAAACTTTGGTTCTCTTTGCCTTTCTCCTTCTTTGCTGATACTTTTCCTTTTTGTATAATTATTGTGTCTTAACTTACTTTTGCATATCCAGAAGAACAGATGGAAAAAAATGTGGAAATGAGCAGAATCAAAGGAAAATTCTGGAGGAAAAGCCTTAGAAACATGAAACATATTCCATTCTAAGTGGTCTTTCCTTGTCTTCTCAGCATTGTCCCTCCTCTTCTGATAATAACACAGATTAGAGTAGGGCCCATTTTAATGACCTCATTTTAATTTAGTCATCCCTGTAAAGACCCTTTCTTCAAAATATAGTCACAACTTGAGATAGCAGGAATTAGGACATCAATACTTAAATTTTGGGGAAACACAATTCAGATGACAGGTCAACTCAAAACCAGTAAGAAGAGCACCTTGAAATCTTCAAATTTAGATTTAAGTATCTTTAAATTTATATGATTTTTTTTAAAAAATGGAGATTGAAGCTATGTTAGGCAAGTGCTCTACCACTGAGCAGCATCTCCACCCCTAAAATCAGGTCTACTGGGAAAGGTCTTACTTGAAGTCTTATGGCTTTAAATTTAGCAAAAGGCTGTCAGTTTAAACCCTAACACGGTCTGAGGTGTTTGCAATTTGTTCAGATGAGCCTCAGAGAAAAGAAACTTGAAGATTGGGTAATTGTTGGGCAAAGGACATAAAAGATCAATAATGGGCTGGGCATTTAGCTCAAGTGGTACCGCACCTCCCTTGAAAGCATAGGGCTCGAGTTTGAGTCCCAAAAAGTTCTTTTCATGGAACGTTCCCCCGCCCTTATTTTTAATCTTTCAGCAATTCAAAGATACCCTGAATTATTAGTCTTCCAGAGACTTTGAAATGAAAGACTCTTAAATGCATAGTAGAACATAGGGGAATTCCAGTTACTTGAAAGAGATACATCATATAGTAGTTTATACACTTGCATTTGGAGGGGTACTCCCAGGGTCTGAGTACAATTTGTCCCCAACCAAATTTGTATTGAGGCTGTAACATTGTTTAGAGGTGTTGGAATCTTGAGGAGGGATTAATGCTACTTTTGCAGGAAATGAGTTCTCACTATCATGGGACTAGGTTGGTTACTTCTAAAGCCAGGTACCACCAGAGACCTTCTGGAAAAACCAGGGAGCTAGTGGGTGCCATCCCTTGGAATCCTTAGAACTGTGAGCTAAATTTATTTTTCATTATAACGTTCTCAGCCTCAGGAATAATTGTGGATGCTTAATTATAAGAAGTTACTCTTCTGAGAAATGGGCTAGGAGTGTGCTTATACTCATGGGTAGGACCTCACGAGGAGATATAATCTTATGGGACTACCATCATATATGCAGTCTGTCATTGACAGAAACGGGGGTGAATGCCCAGCTGAGATGGGGTCTTTCTAAATCAATACATCGATCTCCTAATCCCCTCTAGGTAAACTTGTGCTTTCTAACATGGTAGCTACAGGCCTATATAAGGTATGAATCAGCAAAGTAAAATAAAGTTAAAAATGATTTTCCTCAGTTACAGTGGCATATTTCAGGTGCACAGTAGCTACACAGAGCTTATGCTATTGCATTGTACAACACAGATCCAGAATATTTTAATGACCCCAGAAAGTTCTGTGGTCACCTTTTGGCTGATTTAGTCCCATGTGATACTCTTAGGAATGATTTAGTTTTAGGGCACAAGCCAGTGATAACCACATAATAGAATGCTGATAGCTTGTAATATCTCTTTTAGTGATGAGGTGTACTCCTACCCACCATTTCCCACACCAATCTTCAGAGAATGAATGCATGGCCGTCTGTTTTACAGTACTGGTCCATCTGATCCAAGCTGGGTCAACTAAATGCATTCATTTTCCCTTAGGAATTTGGAACTAGGAAGGACAGGCTTTCATGTAGGTCCTCTGGGTATTTAGAACTATATAACCAGGAATATTAGTCATATCATATGACATAAAAAGTTGGAGAAACAAGCAGAGATGAGGCTGCTTCCCAAGTGTTCTGTATTTTGTTTTAGGTCTCTTCCTCAAATGCATTCCTAACACTGGTGTACATGAGCAAAACCTGCATTTGAAGTGAGTTCCTTTTGATTAAACTAGCTCAAATTGGGTACACTGCAATTAGAACCCTAACATAAAGCATACACATATTATGTAACAGAGATGAGTGCTGATGTGATTCTTATTGAAGGAATGAATGTAAAGTTTATATATAGTTTGGGCTCCTGGACTTTATTTTCCTCCAACCTTTATGGACCTTCCCTCTAGCATACCCTCCTTTTCACCTCTGCCCTCTGCTTTTATTCTCTCTTGCTCTAATCAAGGTATGCTCTCTTTCTGGATGGGGAAATTTCATTAAATCAAACTGTATGTTAACAACATTACTCTTTGGCACGTACTGCATTTTAATTACTCAGGTCCAGTGGATTCAGTCACACTGGTCCCCTATGTAATTGAATAATCTCCCACAGGTCACAGTGAATTTGTTTCTTAGTGGTACTATGGATTGAACCTTGGACCTTCCCACTGAGCTGCAGCTCAAGCCCTTTTTTTTTATTTTGAGACAGGATCTTGCTAAACTCTTAAGTCTGGGCTCAATCTTGCCATCCTCTTATTCAACCTCCCAGAGTGCTGGGATTACAAGTGTGTGCCATGCCCAGTTCCACAGTGGTGAATTTTGATTGTGAAAGCGTGGTTTGAACACAACCAAGTGCAGTACTGAAGCCCTAGTAAGCTACTTGGATGAAGTGATTAAGAGTTCTTTTGCAAGATCAGCTAAGGAAAAGAACATGAATAATTAATACCTCACTGGCTGGGAGCAGTCACATACAAATGTCCCAGGTAGGAACACATCACACGTTATCCTGTAACAGAGCAGAGGCTAGGGTGGGTGGCAGGAGCAAGAGGAAGGGGTACGAGTGGCAGAAGGTAAAAATGGTATCTGAAGGATAATGGGGAATTAGTGAAAGGATTTAAGCAAAGAAATGACCTATTCTTTTTTTTTTTGAGACAGGGTCTCGCTTTGTAGTTCAGGCTAGCTCTGAGTGCATTATGTAGCCCAGGCAAGCCTCAAACTCAGCAATCCTCCTGTCTCTGCCTCCGGAGTGCTGGGATTACAGGCGTGAGCCACCACGCCAGGCACTGTGGTATGTGGTACTGACTGCTGGTTGATTGCCAGTAGGCGTGAGTCACCATGCCCAGCATTGTATGTGGTTACTGGGGATTGATCTCAGGACCTTGCGCTTGCAAGGCAGGTGCTGGAACCACTGAGCTAACCCTCCGGCCCAGAAATAGCCTATTAAGTGTTAAAAATTGCTGTAGCTACAACTGTCTGCAGAATGAATGGCAGGGAGATAAACAAAAGGAGGCTACCATGGGTACTCATAAGCAATAACCATACTAGGCCTGCAAGGACAATGCAGATGGGTAGTTTTGTGCGAGTTGGCATATGAGATTTACATCATTTAAAAATGTAAGCTTTTACTGATGAGCTTTTGTAGCTTTTAAGTACCCAGCCCCTATGGTAAAGATGCCAGTGAGGTGGACTCAAGACACTAAAATGTCAGAAAGGGCCTTACTCTATTTCACATCGCTCTGGGCTCAGCTATTACAATGACAGTGGACCTTTAAGTTACCCCTGGTCTGATACAGGGACAAGTTGTGTTAATTAATGGAAGATGCATCTCCCTCTTGTTATCTTTGGCATGTACCCAGGTAAATATCCAGATCTCAGCTGTACTGACTCAATTACAACTAGCCCTTGCAAACAAATCGAGTTTGTAAGTCAAGGGTCCACTGCATTTTGATTCCAGCAGTTGTCCAGACTAAAGACTTTGTCATTTTTCTGCTATTTGAGTCAATTTTGGAGAAATCGTTGAAAAATGACTTTCAGCAAGAAAACAGTATTTGGGGGTTCAAAGACACTCCTAAATCTTAAACTTCAAGTAGACGTTAGTCCAAGAATTGGCACTGGTTTACACTGCACCAAATGAGAAAGAAGACATTTTGGTAGCAACCCGTCTTGTAAGAAATACTCTTGTGACTTTATAGAGAGTCCAGGGAGGAACTCCTCTAGACTAATCCTCCTCCCTTAAACGTGGGGTCCTCCTTCCACAGGCCCATGTCGTGCGGCCGGGACCCCTTCCCGCCTCGCTCAGCCGCGCACGCATTGTCTGGGCTCCCAGACCGGCGGGCACGCAGCGCATTCCCTGCACGCCGCAAGCGCGCCACCTCTTCTCCGAGCCTCTACATTTACTCCGAGGACACCTTGTTACTAGATGATTAGGAACTTCTCTTTGGGCTGTTAACCTTTAGGCTGCTGACCGCTAAAGTCCTGAAAAGCAACTGAACGCAGTCGTTCCCGCAGAAGCCAGTCCGCAGGGGAAAAGACAAACACTGCTGTTTGCCTTGATGGGCCGCTTCCCGGAGACATTTAGCTTTTTCTTTCGGTCTCCGAGGAAGGAGCCTCAGTGCGCCGCACCCCTCCGAGCCGCAGAGCGGATCTCGCGTCCGGGGGAACAGGCGGGGGTCGCGAGCCGAGTCTTGCCGAGCCTCTGCGCGGCGACGCTCTGGCCGGCGCTTGCTCGATGGTTCCCGCGCGGGCGCGGGGTCCGCCCGGTCCAGTCGCCAGGGGGCGCGCTGGCCGGCGCCGCCGACTCCAAGGTACGCGGCCCAATCGTGGCCGCCATATTGGATGCCGCAGCCGCCGCTGCCAGCGCTTCCTCCTCTGTCTTCGTGGTGCGCTGCTGGTTCCCGTGGCCTAGGCGGCGGGGAGGTGAAATAGGAGCCTGTGGGAGGAAGAGGAAAAAGGGGGTGGAGAGCATAAGGGACGGGACCTGAAGGTGGGAGAGCCAGACCGCGCGGGTCGAAGAGAAGGCGCCGCGCCAGCCCCTCCCCCTCCCCCGCCCGCCGCCGCCGCCGCCGCCGCCGCCGCCGACCCGCCCCAGCAGGCTCTGTCCCCAGCCCGGCGCTTCGTCCGCCCAGCAGCCATGCCCGGGCCTCACCGTCCCTGAGGGTGCCCTCGCCCGCCAGTGCCTCCTTTCGGCGCCCGCACCGGCTCGCAGCAGCCGCTCTCGCGCCGGCGCCCGCGTCTCCTTCTCTCCACCCAGTACAGCTGCCGCCGCCTCTTCCGCCGCCGGGCTCGGGCCTCCGCGCAGACAACATGGAGGCCGTGAAAACCTTCAACAGCGAGGTTGGTACCGAGGCCTGGCTTCTTCCCTTGCCCGCACCACAGCGCCCCCGCCCCGGGCCGCGGCCCGCGTGCCGAGGGTGGGTGCAGGCTTCCCCGGGTGGGGCGGCGCGGCCTAGCCGTGCCGTGGGGGAGGGGAGTGTGCTGCGCGCCCCTCCCCCGGGGCCAGGAGGCGGGGGAGGCCCGCGGGGCGGAGGGAGGTGCCGCGGCTCGCGCCCTATGGATGCCGCGGGTCGGAGCGAGGAGTGCTTGGGCCCTCCTCCTGAGGCTCCGGCGGGTCTCGCGGGTCCTTACCTTCCAGGCCTGGCCCGCCCACCTCTTTCTTAAGCCCCGGGGGTTTAACGGTCCCTGGGTTGGATGTCCCTAGGCAGACCTTCCCGGGTCCTCAAAGAGGCGTCCTTTGATGATGGGGGCAGTGGCGGTGTTGGGTGACTAGAAGCTACGAGGCGGTGACCTATGGTCACATCACTTGTAGTGTTTATAACTGGGATACTGTTGACTAGGTAACTTGCCAGCTAATTGGATGGTTGATAGGGACGCAAGGTTATTTCGCGATTTTTTTTTTCTGTTTAACTCTCCTCTCATCACGACATGCACAAATGCAGTGGTAGGTAGACATCAGAGAATTCAGGAAAGATGCTGGGAAAGTCGTTTCCTATGGGTTCCTTCACAAGGCAAATAAAACACGAGATTTTTCTTTTAAATGTGCTTTTGATTGTTAATTGAAAATAACCACAAAGCAAATCTTTAAAATGTATTGACGTTTTTAAGTTATTATCTTACTGGACTTCAATGCAAACATTAAACACGGTAAATACACAAAAACTAGCAGCATTATCTTTTTATGTATCCCTTAGAGATACGTAAAAATGATGGTAACTAAATTAGGGAAGTTTTTAATGAACTTTTGATTTAGAAGTGCTGATAGTAGTATAATAGTTGATGTCTTACATTGATCTCATAAATTTCATAAATCCAGATCAGTGGCTCTAATAGCAAGCACAGTACTTTAATATTTTATCTTTTTTTTCCCTTTAAGCATTAGGAAGTTTAGTGACGAAGCTACAAGTTAAATAACGTATGAACTGGACTCACCAGTTCGGACTGTTTAGTGACAGCACAACTTTTTTTGTTGTGAATTTTTAAAAAAACCGTTTTGATAAAAATAGCAAAAGATTTGGAAATTTTTTAAAAAGAAATTTATAGTTGGTGATTTGGGGCAGTTGTTTGCTTTTGTAAAATTTGATTTCCCAGCCAATACTGCACAATTAAAATAAGTGATACTAGTGCTGGGCGTGGTGGCCTGTAATCCCAGCACTCGGGAAGCAGAGACAGGAGGATTGCTGAGTTCGAGGCTTGCCTGGGCTACATAGTGAGCTCAGGGCCAGCCTGAACTACAAAGCAAGACTCTGTCTCAAAAAAAAAAAAAAAAAAGTAATACTACATGATCAACCAGCTGTGAACAGGCAGCGAATTACAGCTTTTCAATTCAATTCCCTGCATGCAGTGGTCCAGCACTAACATTAAGGTTCCACAGCAGTTAACTTTATTTAACCCTATTCCATTTTGATGTGTGTTTCTTTGCTTAGGGAAAATCTAATGTGTCCCCCTTTGGCCTCCATCAAGTTTTAGCAGGAGTCCTCAAGTGGTTAATGCACTATGGTTGGTTTCCCTGGAGCGTAGTGGAGAATAAATGCTCATGTCAGTTTTTCTTGTTTGTATTGATGAGAAGGAGCTTAATGTTTTTGTGACTCTCTGGATGTGCCACCTCTTATCTAATCTTCACAGGAATTTGAGGTTTCTTGAAGGCCTATTTGTGTGTGTGTAGTACTCTTTTTCCCATATGGAATTTGAAGAACCCAAAAATCATTATTTCTTTCTTACTTACTAATGTTCTCTAACGTCATCATGCTTTAAATGGAGGTTAGCTTAAAATAGCAATATGGAGTCAGTTGAGGAAAGGAAATACATTTGGAGAAGATTCAGAAAAACGCTTTTTATCTAAAAGTATATAACCTTGTTAATTAAAATTTTATTATAATCTGGTGTTCATGTAGTAAATGTGACATTGAAAATAGGCAAATACTGAGAAGCAGTTCAGTAACTATTTCATTAAATCATGTGTTTGAAAGCACAAAATAAAGGACTGAGTTACAGGATTAGGAGAAAACGATGCTTCAGAGTGCTTTACCGCAATGAATTTGGCATGTGTGTGTGTGTGTGTGTGTGAGAGAGAGAGAGAGAGAGAGAGAGAATTTGGCTTTTAAAGGCACTTATTCTTGGGCTCTATTGTTCAGAACTTTGCTAAATTAAATATCTTTAAAACATCTGTAGGGCATCAAAGTATAGCTCTAAGGGTTATTGTTTGTCCATAAGCTGTTTTTGTTCTTTAAAATGTGAAACGCTTAGTTTTTATGACTTCCTAATTTTAGATTTTCTAAGACAACGCCTCTACTCCTGTTTTTTAATTTAGCAAGGAACATTGACTTGAAAATATGCACATACCAGGAGATTTTTTAAGCTAATAGTTTTTAATATGCAAAATGATTTTCAATCTGAAAACTTCTGATTTTCTGCAGGATATATTTTAGTCATTATTAACAATATCTCCCCTTCCATCATAATTTCTCAGTGAGGTTCTCTGATCTCATTCTTGTGTTAAAAATTATGTTAGAAGATCTTCTGGACTGTACAGAAATGATATGGTAAAGTCCTCTTACTGAATATTAATTGAATGGGATTTAGGATCTTTTTCTGCTTCTAGGACCTGAATCACATTCCTTCTTTCTTTCCTTTAAATTTTGAGGCAGGATTTTTCTAAATTGCCCAGGCTGTTTCCCAAAGTGTTGGGATTTACAGGCATGTGCTGCCATGGCAAAGTTTCAAGAGTTGTTTTTTTGTTATTTTGGGTTTTTTTGAGACAGAGTCTTGCATTGTAGTTCAGACTGGCCCTGAGCTCACTATGTATTACAGGCAAGCCTTGAACTCACAGCAAACCTGGCTCTGCCTCCCAAGTGCTGGGATTACAGGCATGAGCCACCGCACCCAGCATTGTGTTGTGTGGTACAGATTGCTGGTGGGCATGAGTCACCACACTTGGCGTTGTGGTAGTGGTTACTGAAATCGAACTCCAGACCTTGTGCTTGCAAGGCCGACGCCTGAACCACTAAACTAATTCCCTGGCCTGTCAAGAGTTGATTTTTAACTGCACACTTAGTTTGTGTGGAAGCTGATTTCTTTTCAAGATCATCACTGTGATGAATGTACTTTTGTTTTATACTACCAGTATTGTTTTCACATTTTAAAAAATTAATAAATCTTCAGCATAGCGAAATACCACTTAGTGATCAGTTTTTTAAATTTCTTGCATAGTTAGTTCCATCTAGTTTTTCCACTCATGACCCCCTTTTTTTTCTCCCCTGAATAGACTGGGTACAAGGATGTAGGACCTATAGGTTTGAGATGTGTAGGAAAAATTAAGTTTTGGATTGCACAAATTTTTGGATTTACTGTGGCTCATAAATTCTGAAAGGATTTTGTTATTTCTTATTATTTAGGATCTATGATTAAGTCAGCTTTTTAAAACTGTATGAGGAAACAAACTTGCCAGACTCACTGTAGCAGCCAGTAAATTTTGCTATCTTCAAAGCAAAAACCTCATTTCCATTTTACTTTATTTCCAATTTTGTATCCATAGTGGACATTTTGTCAAATTACCAGACTTTTTGTAACCTTCCTGTTAAAATCTAATGATAACTATGAATTGGTGGAGAAAAATGGAAAGAAGGGATGATAAAAGTATAAAATATTTTAGTTTGTATGTTTTATCTGTGGTTCAGAAAAAGGGAATTTATGTGAAGTAGCTATAAAGCATGGTAGTTTTCTTTGATTTTTATGCTCCAAGGAATCATTTTCTTTCCTATTTTTATTTTTTAATGGGAGTTCTGGTCTGTCAGCCAAGAGTTTTGTTCCTGTCTTGTTGAAAAACTATTAAAGGTACAGCATACTTGGTATTTTAAAGGAAGGAAGCCTTCCCTAACCCTGTTGTGCCCCGGGGTTTTAAGTTAGGGTTTCTTAATCTTGGCAGTAGTGGTATTTTAGGCTGGACAGTTAGTTGCTGTGTAGAGTGCTCTTGCACATCATAGGGCGTTTAGCAGCATCTGGCTGGCTTGTACCCACTAGATAATACTAGCACCTTTCTCTTTTGTAGCAACCATAAATATCCTATGTATTGCTAAAAGCTCTTTGGAGAGCAAAGTGATCGTGGATCATTGATTTGGATTTCATGTTAAACCCTAACTCTAGTCTTAATTGTACTTCTCCTTCTAGTGATTAATTTTAAGTGTATAGTAATAGTCTTTACTCCCAGACTGTCAATTCTATGGGAATAGAAATCATATTTGTTCACTGCTTACTATCCTTGGTACTTACTATGTATGTCAAATAAGGATTTTTTTGAATAGATGATATACTAGTTAGCTGAATGACTTTGGCCAAGGTAGTTACCATTTCTGGACATTTATTTTTAAAACACATGGCTAGTTTGTGCTTGCTTCGGCAGCACATATACTAAAATACATGACTAGTTTGATTTCAGATTTAGGTTCCATGTTAGTAGGAAGATTCTTTGACTAATTCAGTACAAACATTTTTTTGAGGACTTAATATGCTAAAATATTAAAGTTTATTTTTATGGCATTGTAGGAATATAGGTGGAAAATTTTAAATTAGAAGTCTGACCTCTGTATAATTTTCAGTTAACTATGAAGTGGAGAGTTGAGGCCTTCTTCATTGAAGATAACAGTTAAGGGCCTGAAATTTAGCTCAGTGGTTCTCGTGCCTGCCTAGCAAGTGCCCTGGTTCTATGATCCCAGGCAACCACATACAACAATACTGGGTGTGGTGGCAATCAGTACCACATACCAAAATGCCGGGTTTGGTGTCTCAAACCTGTAATCCCAGCACTTGGGAGGCAGAGGCAGAAGGACTGCTCAGTTCAAGGTTTGCCTGAGCTATACATAGTGAGCTCAGGGCCAGTCTGAACTACAAAGTGAGACCCTGTCTCAAAAAAAAATAGATAACAGTTAAATCCGTCCAAAGTTTTTATGTTTCTATACTAATTATATTTTCAAATCCACTTTTACTTTATTTTGAAAATATAATTAGTATATAAAGTTTTTTTCTTACCCATGCTAAAAAAATTTCACCTATATGGGCAGTTGAGATTGGCATAAGTATTTTGAAACTGCACAATTTGAGAGGTGTTACAGTCTTAATTGTTCAAGTTTAAGTATAAAATTTCTTTGGCAAGACTTAAACTCACATATATAGCATTCAGTTATTTTATTCTAGGTTAGCATTGAGTTTGCTTCTTTTCTTAGAATTAGTAATGATACTATTACTTATTGTATGCAATTTCAGATAACCTCTTTCTATAGCCAGTTTTGCTGATATTGGACAACCTCTAACTCATTATGGTATGCGAATGTAATCAACCTTGAACAATGGTTGAGCTCCTGAATTCTTAAGTGAGCTCATTTTATCTGGTTTTGTTTTCTCAACATCTTTCTCTGCTCCTCTCTCTCAGGATTGTGCCTCTACTCCTGCTTGTACAGACTGCTTTTCCCAGCAGCATGGACACAAGAAGCATAGTAAGATGATTATAACTCGCATAAGGCAGGCCCTTTGAAAACTTGTTAGGTTTAAATTGGTAGTGTAATAATGTGTTGATTATATGGGTAGTACTTGGGAAGCAGAATGGAGTTTGTCAGAACATATGAATAGTCTTCAGGAGAACATGTAGGGAATATGTTAGAATTTCTTGCCAAAGGAATGGGGAGTTGTTAGGGTTAATAGTGAGCATAATTCAATTGTAAACTCTTGTTATGAGACAATTGTATTAGTTTATTGTTTTTACAAAATTTTTTGTAATAATTCTGTAATGTATATTCTGCTCCATATAGTTTTATAGTATTTTAAAAAGAAAATTATTACATTTAATATGTGCATATTGAAGATCTCTTAATTTGATGGTTGGAAATAACATCCATTTTATTTTTTGAGGAAGTTTTTCAAAGTATAAGTTGGCAGATTGACAGGTTATAGGACTGGAGAATCAGACTAAGTTGAATTTTAGATATTCTAATTAGAGAAGAGCAGATTGTGAAAGAGATTCTTTAGTTAAGGGAAGTAAATGCTGATGAGAAATATTTCTGTAGCCTATAGATTCTTAAATGAATTTTACCTCAGATCTGATGGCAAAATGCATTTACTTTGATTTTGATTTTACTCATTTATCTTTGTACTTCTGTTGTATGAGAATTTCTAATAAGACCATATTTTATACTTAGGAAAGAATATGTAAATGTATTAGAGATCCTACCATAGATCAAGAAATACCTCGGGCCGGAGGGTTAGCTCAGTGGTTCCGGTGCCTGCCTCGCAAGCGCAAGGTCCTGAGTTCGATCTCCGGTAACCACAAATAATGCTGGGTGGGTGTGGAGACACGCCCACCAACAATCAACACTGCAAACCACAATGCCGGACGTGGTGGCTCACGCCTGTAATCCCAGCACTTGGGAGGCAGAGACAGGAGGATTGCTGAGTTCACGGCGGCTTGCCTGGGCACCATAGTGAGCTCAGGGCCAGCCTGAACTACAAAGCGAGACAGACCCTGTCTCAAAAAGCAAAAAGCAAAAAAAAAAAAAAAAAAAAGAAATACCTCAAACTTTGATATTACCTCTTTTCATGAGAATGAGGAATAGATTACTGATGTACTACAGAGTTAGCTGTGAGTAGGTTAATATTTTTCCAATTGTTTTGTTTGCTTTTTTGTTTTTTTGAGAAAGGGTCTCACTTAGTAGTTCAGGCTGGCCCTGAACCCACTATGTAGCCCAGACTGGCCTTGAATTTGCAGCTGTCCTCCTGTGTCTACCCCGACCAAGTGCAGGGATTACAGGTGTGTGCTGCTGTGCCCACCTTACTTTTCACATTTTATTTTTAAAATGGTTCTTTATTGTTTCTTTTCTTTCTGGTAAAGAATTTAGCCTTTTATTTGGCTAGCTAACCATCACAGCACTGAGCTGGTCACCCATACAACATAATTTATATAGGTTGACTTGAAAGAACTAGGATTTCATTCTTTCATTCCATTATTTGTTTAAATTTTTGTGAATTCTTATCATTTGCGAGGCATTTTTCTGGCTTTCCAGTACAAACTAGGAAAGCTAAAACGTTATTACTTTGGAACTTTTTGTGATCTTTTTTCTTTTTTGCCTCATCAGCATTGTATCTAGTGAGTGAGCTTGCTACAGGGCTAGTGAGGCAGGGCAGGCTTACTAACATGAGGGCTGGTAGTTTAGTAGGGACTAGATTGTCAGCAACACTTTTCTATCTGATCATTCTTAGCGTTTTGCCTCTCAGAGACAAATCTCTCATATACTACTCAAAAATAGAAAAAATAGGTATATTTAAATAAAAATCTGATCCACAGTGAGAAAATATGACTGAGTCCATTATATTTTATTCTGTACCAAATATTGTTATTTAAAAAATTCATTTGATATTTTAAATCTTTCTTAAACATAGCTTTAAAGTTTTTTTGTCAGCAAGATAATAGTGTCTCCCTATGTACTTTTTCTTTTTCTTGAAACAGGGTCTAGCTTTGTAGTTCAGGCTGGCCCTAAACTCACTATGTAGCCCAGGCAAGCCTTGAATTTAGCAATCCTCTTGCCTCTACACTTTAATAGGTAGAACTTGGGAAATAACTTACAGATTTCTATATAGTGATGTGTGGTCACAGTATCTTGCAAGTTGATCAGATTGTACTTGGTGGTTTTTAAAAAATTTAATACTGCTATCAAATTTTATGCTAAAATGTTATGTTTGAATTGATCAAAATATTTGAAACATAAGGGTTAAAGCCCTCTAGAGTAAAAGGTTTTGCACTAGGTTTTGCTTTGGTGCTGAGGATTGAATCCAAGTCCTTGGATGTGTCATTTATACATTCTGCCATTGAGCTGTACTATACCCCCGCTGAAGAATACGTGAACTTTTTCATCTTTTATTTCTCTCAGATGAATCTTAAGGTTTTTTTTTTTTTTTTTTGCTTTTTGGAGACAGGGTCTTGCTTTGTAGTTCAGGCTGGCCCTGAGCTCACTGTGGCCCAGGCAAGCCGCCGCGAACTCAGCAATCCTCCTGTCTCTGCCTCCAGAGTGCTGGGATTACAGGCGTGAGCCACCACGCCCAACATTATATGTGGTAACCGGGGATCGAACTCAGGTCCTTACGCTTGCGAGGCAGGCGCCAGAACCACTGAGCTAACCTTCCGGCCCGAATCTTAAGTTTTTACAAACTAAAATATATGATACCACAGATGTCTAGTGTATTTTACACCTGCCTACTATGCAGGAAGAATATTTCACATTTTTTGAAGTGCTTTTATTTTAGCAAACATTTGTTTAAAAGGAATGAATACAGTACAGTCATCCCTAGGTATCAAAATTGTTCCAGGACAGCACTGTCTCCTCACTTGTATCTAGCCAGATCCTTAGATACTCAAATTCCATACATAAAATGCCATGGTATTATCACATATCCTTCAATATACGTTAAATCATTTTTAGGTTACAGTACCTAACACATTATAAATGCCATGTAAGTGGTATTCAGTGTCATTTAAAGAATAATGACAAGAGAGTATGTAGTCAGTACATACACAAATTTTTTTTTGAATATTTTTGAATTGTGTTGGTTGAATTCATGGATGTAGAACCCACAGGGAGGGTTGTCTTTATGGTGTTTTACATGTTCCATTGAGTCTTGGATAACCTTATAAGAAAGATTGGATAGATGCTTGTTATCCTGCTTCACAAACAAGGAGACAAGTCCTACTATTGTGATTTTTTTTTTTTTTACCAAGGATACAGTTTTGTAGGTATTAAAACAGAGACTCAACACTTCTGTGTTGCGTACAGCTGTTTTTCTTACTCTTCTGGGTAAAGGAGAACATCACTTAATTTTTCTTAATTCTTTTTAATTTTATCAAGTCTAAATATATTAAGTATATACTTTTTTTTTCTTTTTTTTTTTTGGCTTTTTGAGACAGGGTCTCGCTTTGTAAAGTTCAGGCTGGCCATGAGCTCACTATGGTGCCCAGGCAAGCCGCCGCGAACTCAGCAATCCTCCTGTCTCTACCTCCCGAGTGCTAGGATGACAGGCGTGAGCCACCACGTCCGGCATAAGTATATACTTACTTTCAGACTTTAGGTCACAGAAATTACAAAATAATTTTTGTATGCATTTTAACTAATTTCTCTACCTCATATTAACATTTGCTTTCTCATTTTCTCTCCGCATGCACATGAACACAGATACCTTTTTTCCTGAATATTTTGAGTTACGTTTTGGCTTATGGTACACTTTTCCCCTAAGTGGCTATGTATATTTTCTTTAAAAAGTCTATTCTTTTATTTAACCATAGTAATCAAATCTGAGAGAGTAATCTTTTTCAAATTTAATTAATTTACCAGTACTGCCCAATAAATCATTTTTGGGTGTTTTTATTTTTATTTTTTGTTTTTTTTGAGACAAGGTCTCACTATGTAGTTCAGGTTGATCTTCAGCTCACCATGTAGCCCAGGTGGGCCTCAAACTTGGAACAATCTTCCTGCCTCAGCCTCTTGATTGATGGGATTATAGACATATGCCACTATGTCTGGCTTTTAATAAATCTTGTATCACACTTCAACGTTCATTTGTTGTCTTAAGTCTGGAGCAGTTTGTTACTCTTCAATAACTTTTGATGAAAGCAGTTTTAGAATTCCTTAATTTGAGGGCTGTTTTTTCATGATTAGGTTTAAGTT
Source organism: Thryonomys swinderianus (assembly GCA_004025085.1). Classification (NCBI taxonomy): domain Eukaryota; kingdom Metazoa; phylum Chordata; class Mammalia; order Rodentia; family Thryonomyidae; genus Thryonomys; species Thryonomys swinderianus. The sequence goes on along the minus strand of PVIC010035213.1, from coordinate 2,369 downwards.
ACGCATTTGTAGCAGGAAAACTTTGAAAGTGATGTCTTTCTTATTATACCATTATCAGGAAATATAGTGTGCATTTAGTCCATTAATAGCTATGTTAATTTTGATCTACTATGAACTCTTTGATTATTTTTTGTTAATCTTTTGGATACATCTGTGGTAAGTTTTGACCAGTCAGAGCTCTTTCAGATCAGCTCCTCTGTCCTTTTATTTATTTATTTTTTTGCTGTACCAAGGATCTAACTAGGGCCCTTGTGCTTCCAAGGTAGGCATGGTACTATTTGAGCTAAATCCCTAGCCCCTATGTCCTTTTGATGAATGCCGATTGCTTTTTGAATATTCCATTATTTTCTTGTTCAGAAAGGTATTCTCATCTTATCCTTCTCTTAACAACAGAAGCTAGAAATTTTAAACACACACGTATGTTTTTATCTTTATTTTATATATATTTAAAAAGCCATGGGTTTATAATGATCTCCCCAATTCCAGTCTAGGAGAATGGTGTTCTCTGTACTGTGGACATTGTCGAAATGTGTAATTCCTTTTTCATACCAACAAACCTTGCTTCTATTATCTATAGTATATTTACTTATTATTCTTGGCTCAGTTCTAAATTATTTGCTCAATTCTACACAGAAAGTAGTTCCAAAATTTGCTAAAGCTTAATGTCTAAAAAATCTTGACTAGTCTTAATATTTGCTTATAATTTATTTTTATTTTGTGGTTAAAATACTGTATGTAAACATGGTGCTTTTTTTCCCTTTTTTAGGTGATTGTGCTGTTTATTTGAGACACCAGTTTTAGTTTTTTTGTTTGTATTGCATTTTGATTTTTTTCTGTTTTAATCCTGTGTGTTTGTGAGAATTACTAAAGATAGATGAGCTTTAGCCTTTCTTTACTTTTTTCTAGCATCGGCGTCATATTTTATGCATTAGTAAAAAAGCAAACCAGCTTAGTATTCAAATCAGATAACAATTCAAAACTTAGCATTAGGTGGTAGAAGGACTTAGGTGAAGGATCAGCTTTAGTGAAGATTTTATTGACAGATGTGAGAAAATGGATAAATACTCATTCCGTTCATTCCCTTGGGAATGAAATCTTCATTAATACAATCAACCTACTTTTTGTGTATGTACTAATATTTGGGTTGACAAAACTTACTTGGTTTAAGCAACTAGGTTAATATAATGATATGTGTTACCCATTGGGAGCTCAGTGATGAGCAAACTTGAAGAGAGATAATGCTAAACATTAGGTTCATTAGTTCTTTATCTTAACTATATGGTATCTGATTTATTGTGAACATGAAATAGTGGATTTAATGATTATCATTAGATGTAAAGGCCATATTTATTTGATAATTTCCAATTATATTGTTGTGGGAAATTTGTTATGAAGGTTTGTGAATGATTCTTTCTCTTACATTTTGGCTGTTTCAGTATTAGTGTTTTGACTAATTGAATTAAAGAATGTAACATTCATATTATCTCATTTTAATGTTAATAAAGGATAGGAGAGAGTTGAAATTAAAGAAAGGAGGATTTTTGTTTTAACTCAGGATCTTGTGCTTTTAAGGCAGATGCAGAGCTGCAGAGCTAAATCCCTGGACTGGGTGACGTAGATTTTTTAAGCATAGGGAAAAATTAAGCTGAAGAAGCTATGTTCATATATATGTATATATGTATATATTTGTTACATATTTTGTTTTTGGTTTGGGGAACAATTGCTCTTTGATTTTAGAATATGGTGGCTAAAGACCAGTGTAGTCAAGCTATGCATTTGTGGCTACAGACATAACCAAAATTATGGTTTTCTAATTGGGCTCCTCATTAACTTCAGTGCTTACACTTAATTTCTAAAACTTTAAAGTTGTAGACTTGAAAGCCTCAGATCGTTTTGCAGACTCCTTTTGCAGAAGAGTGAGGATGAGGAATGATGAAACTTGTTTAGAATTAGTTACTAGAAACACATAGTGCCAGATGAGAATAAATTTTTGGTTTTTCACTTTATTCCCTTTTTTCAGTGTGAATTTTTCAAAATGTGATTTTGGTAGTTTTATATTTATTGGAAATGGAAGTAAGAGTGGGAACTGGTGGTTCTTAATAGATGGTTATATCAGTTCTTGCTAACTCTGGGGCAGAATAAGTAATACTGTGCTACTTTTCTGGTTATAAAATAAGATGCCCAGGGAAAAATGTTCCTTTCTTGGTAAGAAAATGTACACAGTAACACCTATTTAGCAGTTTTCCAGCATCTCATCCTCTACTGAAAACTGAAAAGCTTCTGAACCTGAGTTAAGAGGTCTTGTAGGAGAGGAGTGCAGTTACACTTGTCAGTGTGTACCTTTGGCATATTTATAGTTTTTACTTTTT
>PVIC010035212.1:0-19127 GCA_004025085.1 Thryonomys swinderianus | reverse complement strand
TTTCCTTTCCTTTCCTTTCCTTTCCTTTCCTTTCCTTTCCTTTCCTTTCCTTTCCTTTCCTTTCCTTTCCTTTCCTTTCCTTTCCTTTCCCTTCCTTCCCTTTCCTTCCTTCCTTTCTCTCCCCTTTGCTTTCCCCTCCCCCTTCTTCCTATCCTCCCCTCTCATCTACTCTCTTCCCATCCTCTCTTCCTTTTTTCCTCTCTTTGGCTTCCTTCTTCCTATTTCATCAAGAAAACTGTCAGTTTTGTGTGCATCACCTTTTTTTTTTTTTCTATTTGAGACAGGGTCTCGCTTTGTACTTCAGGCTGACCCTCAGCTCACTATGTAGTCCAGGCAAGCCTGGAACTTAGCAATCCTCCTGTCTCTGCCTCCCAAGTGCTGGAATTACAGGCATGAGCCACCACATCCAGCTGCATCACCCTTTAAACATTGCTCTATGTAACCTCAGGTGGCCAATAATGAGTGACCTCATGTCATCAAGTCTCTTGACCTTGACATCCAGAAATTGGCTTCCTTTCTGGAAATGACTATAAATATCTTAAATATTTAATGAGTATGCTTTCATGCAAGAGTTATGGAATGCTTTTTTTTTTCTTTCTTTCTTTTTTTAGACAGGGTCTTGCTTTGTAGTTCGGGCTGGCCCTGAGCTCACTATGTAGTCCAGGAAAGCCTTCAACTCAACAATCCTCTTGTCTCTGCCTCCTGAGTGCTGGGATTACAGATGTGAGCCACCACGCCTGGCACTGTGTAAATGGTACTAATTGCTGGGCATGAGTCACTATGCCCGGCATTGTATGTGGTTACAGGGATCAAACTCAGGACCTTGAGATTGAGAAGTAGGCACCAGAACCACTGAGCTAAATCTCTGGCCCAGAATGCATTTCTAAGAGTGTGTTTTATTCATAATGGGCCGTCTGGGTGTTTAAATGTCTGAAGGAGAAGATGGCAGAGATTCCCTAAATCTGCAGATGGTCATATATAGGACTTATCTTCCTTATAAATTGACTTCATGCTTTAACAACCTGCCAGTTGGAGACCTCCTCTCACTTAACCAGATTTTAATGATTCCTTTGAAACTGTTTGATGTTATTTATTTATAGATCAGTTCATCTTTTTGAAGTGTGAATATTGATATATATATATTTCATAAAATCACAGAATTATTAATGTATTTATATATATATATGTATAAAACCATCATAATATGTAGCTGGGAATAACTATCTAAAAATCATACCTCAGTTCTCTCAGTTATTCATGAGTGGACAAAATTAAAAAAAAATAAGGGCCATAATGCCCCATACAATCAACACAGTGTATTCATCTCATTATGTCTCATTTAAATTTAGTACAGAAAGAAGTGAAAGGTAAATTGAAAAACATAGTTTCTACAAATCTTTACTAGCAATGTTAAGAGAAGGATATCAGATTGTTTTTTCTGTTGTCTGTATCATTATAAACTTAAATATTATATGTGACTGCAAGACTAGATTGAAATAGAGCTAGATTTAATAGCATATGCCAGTATTTGTGTATTTGTCTTAAAAAGAATAGGGTTTTGGTAATCATGTTATCGTCTAAGTCAGTAAAAGTTTGCTCTTGACTGCCACACCATGGAATCATTGACAGGTAAACTGAATTATTGACTTGTGAATCACTGGTAGTCAAGTGAGAAGTGTTATCATTTAGTTTTGCTTCTCATATACAATGAACCCTGACTTAGGATCGATGTGACAGATGATCAACCTGGGTTAAACTGGAATTTTCCTTGCAACATGTGAATGAAGTGTTGAGATATGACCCAGATGCTGGCTGCTTGTGCTTCCGGATGTCTCAGACACAGACTTAGCCTTAAAGAGCTCTGGATGGAACATGACAACATCCTTTCCCGAGTAGAGTTAATGGAGAAATCTGGGGCCAGTGTCTCTCAGAGGACAGTGAGACCTGAGGTATACAGGAGAGAGCCTGAGTCTGTGTAGAGGAGCCTGGGCCTTCAGATGACCAACTTGAGTTACAATTGCTTTGAAGAATGCATTGAGTTCATAAATCAAATGTCCACTGTAAGCCATGTACAATTCACATTTGTGTATCATATAGAATATTTACTTTTCTTATTCAAAAATTTTCTATTAATTTCCTGTTAAATGAGCAAGCAAAGACAGAAATTCTTATTGTTACTTGCCAGTGAGAAATGTAGGATTTCCCTTCTTTAATATATAATTGTTCAAATTTCTGTAGGGTCTTTCTCTAAAGATATCACTCCCTAATCCTACAGGGTCTCTATCCTTGAAATAATAGAAAGTAAATAATTAAACTGAAAAATATAAAGCAGGATTTTATCCATAAATCAGCTGAAATCACAACTGGCTTCCTTATTTAAATGGGACAGTGGCTTCATGGACACCAGGAAATTACTCAGGAAACCATGTGCTACCGTCCAGCCCATTGTCAGTTTTTGTGTTTATTCTTACACCCTTTATGCTTGCATAATCTAATGCACTTATCTTTCCCACAGGAGTTCCTCTGATATAACATTATGCATTAATATGCACATTTAAATGAGGGATCAGGTTCCAGGTTCTAATAAAAACCATTTAGAAAAATATTCTTTCCAATTCCAAATCTTTAAAGCAGCCACAACAAATTAAATTATTTTTCAAGCAAGGCAAGTTATGCTTTATGACTTCTTTTAAAATGCTCAAAATTTACTTTATTAGTTATTTTATAGTATGTCCTTAATGAATACATTCATATCAGACCAAGGGGAATGTAACCCCGCCACTGCAAAGGCTCTCTAATGAGCCATAGAGAACTGAAATAACTACATATGCATTCCACAAATGGACCATTAATTGGAAAAAGAACCAAAGTGTGAAGATATGATCCTATAGGATGGAACTTAAATGGTGATGTATTTTAAGGCTTTAGAACATTCGATTCACTTGTGTGGAAGAAGAGGTGAATGTGAGCCATAATTCCTTCTTCCCTCTATTGAGGCTAAAGCATTTCCCTTCAGCTTCTGTGCTGACCCAACATAAAGAAATCACTTCTGAGAATTTTGTCAGTTTAACAAGGATGCTCCTCCTGACCTATTGCCTTTCTGTTTTTGGTTATTTAAGTGGTCGGTACCCATCACGGTGGTGGCTTCTCTCTGGGTTGCTGGTGGTGCAGGGACTGAGAAAGATATCCTGGGCATGGGAAAAGTGAGGTAATTTCAACATTGTTGTGCTCACAAAACAAGCTTGGTGTGAACCAGGGCCTTACGTGCAAGAAAATATAATTTATTTTCCACACTGGGGTCCTTCTGAGAGTAAAAGTGGTAACTAATAATTGCAGTTGGCCACAGGCATAAATCTGATCTGTCCTGGATGCATTGGGCCATATGGACCGCCAGCTTGTTGAGAAGCAGTAGATCATTTCCTAAGTCACCTTCAGCTTTGTCCAGAGTCATCCATACGTTCTTTTCCTTTACATTCAGTAGTTCGATCCCAGTCTCTCCTTGTTCCAGATTGACTTTTAGCTTAGGTCAGCCATTCCTTTATTGCAAGTCCCTGGCTTCCTTTACTTCCCACTGCTACGTATATCAAAGTTTGTCACATTTTAAAGCAGGTACTTACAGATGATTTATAGAGGAGGCCTGTAGTGTGGGAACTGATAGGTAGAACACTGTAGGCAATCGGTAGGTTTTACATCAACCGTCCATCAATTATGGTGGTTCTGTTTTTGTTTTTCTGTTTTGAAGTGTTTCTTCTCAGTTGGCTTATATCTGAGGACTTAGCAGCTGGCTAACATACATTTGAAAATCGCAACATATTCTCCTTAATGAGCTTATGAGTGTACTTTAGATGATCCATGGAACTGCTAAAACTGTATGTGATAATTTGCTTCTTTATATAGATGTAGTTTTCTGAGTAGAGGGCACCCATGTTCCTCGTTTATTTAAAGAGGCTTGTAACTTGTGACAAATTAATCCACACCGGTCAAAGGTTATGTTTAACCTCATAAGCAAAAGGAAATATGAGTAAGAAGTGATCTACAAGGGCTTTGAAACTGACGATCTTGGACAAATCATTCCCCATGTTTCTAGGGGGTCACTAATAGAATGGTGCTGACATGATGCAAACATTCCTCATCCGGGGGATAGAAGAGGAAAAAAGTGCAATTTAAATCCCAACTTGGTGAAGGTACTGTTGGCCTCCTGTCGGGGCGCATATCTGACATAGGGGGAATTAAATCTGCATCTTCTCAGTAATCTCCCTGGAACATGCCTGAACAGAAAACTCATGGAATCTGACCAAATATAAACAGAAAAACTGCTTAGTTTTCTATTCTCTGTGCAATGAACATTTCAACACTTGGTGCCTCAAAATAACAGTATGCATTATTTCTCATTGTTTAGTGGCTGGGTTTGGTGTTTCCTCAGTCCAGGTCATAGCGCCTCGGATCACATGGGCAGAGAGCTCCACCAGGGATAACTAATCATTCTTTTGGCAGAGTAATACTCCATTTTACAGAAAAAACACATCTTCTTTTTTTTTTTTTTTTTTTTTTTTCTTTTTGAGACAGGGTCTCACGTTGTAGTTCAGGCTGGCCCTGAGCTCACTATGGTGCCCAGGCAAGCCGCCCCGAACTCAGCAATCCTCCTGTCTCTACCTCCCGAGTGCTGGGATGACAGGCGTGAGCCACCACGGCCGGCATTGTGGTATGCGGTGTTGATTGTTGGTGGGCGTGTCGCCACGCCCAGCATTCTATGTGGTTACCGGGGATCGAACTCAGGTCCTTGCGCTTGCGAGGCAGGCGCTGGAACCACTGAGCTAACCTCCGGCCCAAAACCACATCTTCTTTATCCAATCTCTAGTTGATGCACATTTGGGTTGTTTCCAAGACTTAGCTATTAAAACTGAGCTGCTACGAACATGGGTGCGCAAACGTTACAGTGATATGATTCGTTTCATTCTTTCGTGTATATACCTGCCAGGGAAATAGCAGGGTCGAATGTTTTTCATGTGTTCTCTACCTTCAGAAGACTGTCCAGGAGCTACTGACCCTGTGGAGACTGGATTCTCAAAGGCTCAGCCCCAGGTTATAGGTGGTTGTCTAGTCTTCGGTTACGTGATAGCTGTATCATGCAAGCCCCAGTGTCCTGCGTGTAAACCCAGAATTAGTGCGGAGGAAGGCCGGAGGCTGCAGAGTGTGGCTCACAGAGAAGGACTCAGTGGAAAGTCCAGCACAGAAAAGAGCTTCATAAAGTGTGCACCAAACTGGTTGGTGACTTAGGGACTGAGGTTAAATAATTTTAAGTTAAAAATTAAAGAGATATATTCAGTTATTGTATCTTGGAAATAGTCCTCTGAAAAGCCTTGCTTATTAATTAGGAAGAAAGAAAATGGAATGATTAACTGTTCTATCCAAAATAATTATTTTGAGACAGGGTCTCGCTTTGTACTTCAGGCTGGCCCTGAGCTCACTATGTAGCCCAGGCAAGCCTGGAACTCAGCAATTCTCCTGTCTCTGCCTCCCAAGTGCTGGGATTACAGGCTTGTGCCACCACGCCCGGCTATCCAAAATAATTTTAAAAAATATTTATAAAGTGAAAAGTAAGAAGAAAGTAGGGGCAAAGAGTAAAGGCAGAATATACTGTAATACTTTTAAAAAATTTCAACAAGTGATAGATTAATATAAAACCACTTTTTTCTATTCTAATAGAATAAATTTTCATAGTTAGAAATTAGCTAAACTCCCGCACCTACCCTTCCATCGTCGGTTGAGGATTCCTGGGCCTCCGGTTGTGAGTTTGCAGATTTTGCCACACAGGCTTCATGCCTTCAGCTGATCGGTGTGGGACACTGCCATGGTTTCCCCTCTGTCGGCTGGATTCTTCAGATCCCTAGACTTTTCTCCATTTGACTCCATGAACACTGCAAGTCAAATTATTAAAATTAGATGCCACACCAGAGCTGCGCTGAGACAGACCAGGCTCGTGCACACAGGGGAGCTTGCTCACCGGGAACCTAGACCATAAAGGAATCCCGTGCCATCACCTGCGCCAGGGCTGCAGCCTGTGTGCCAGACCCCTTCCACACCAGAGCTACACAGAGGCAAGATAAAGGCTGAGGGATATCTCCTTTTTTTTTTTTTTCTTTTTGGAGACAGGGTCTCGCTTTGTAGTTCAGGCTGGCCCTGAGCTCACTATGTAGCCCAGGCAAGCCACTGTGAACTCAGCAATCCTCCTGTCCCTGTCTCCCGAGTGCTGGGATTACAGGCGTGAGCCACCACGTCTGGCATTGGGATATCTCCTTTTCACTAATGTGCTTAATGGCATATTGTTGTTGCTGATTTTGATGCTGTTGTTACTCTTTATTTCTTCACTCTGACATAACTTATTTTTTTTTTAATTTTCCTACTTTGCTGGTCCACAATCTGTCCAGCTTTCTGGGTCTCTGTCCTATTAATTGCTTACATCTTTAAAGAAGAGGGAAACTAGTTACTGTTTTTGCCTTCTACTCCTAGGCCCCTCTATTCATCTCTTGTTCCCACACCCTCTCCTGTTTTCCAGTCAGAACCAATATCCAGAAGTAAGAGGCTCTCAGTCTGCCCTAGTTCTTCTTCTGGAGTATTATAAGAAAGTGTGCAAAGACTCTAGTGGTCTTGCAGCTCTCAGTTGTACAGCCTTATATATGTCCCTTTAGCCTCTGTTACCCTCTGGCATATATGAGGTTCTCGAGATCTATGTGATCTTTATAAATCTGCTAACCCCATTTCTAAGCTTTCATTCTCCTTCTGTTTTCTTACCTTCCTAACTCCCCAGTGACCTTTTATTCCCAAAGGGTACTGGGAGTACATTTAAGACCTGCATGTTGTATGCACATTGCTATTAATTCTAAATTTTGGCATATGGACATAGAGATAACTCATGAGTTCAAAGTCTTCAGAATAGAAATTATCAAAACTTTTCATTTCATTTACTGTGTTTAACAATGTTGTTGGTACTGATTGTATTATGGTAACAACGATAATGTGATTGTTCTGTTCAAATACCTCCCATGATGTGTTAGAACTGAGAACTCTCAAGGGTCATTTAGATTCAAGGAGGACAACCCAGGAAAGTGCCACTTCCAAAGGGTCCTGAATAATAGAATGAAAGAGACTTGCAACAAACATTGTCTGGACACAAGCCAAGGAATTAAACAAATAACATTAGTAACAACAAAGGAGTAGAAATGAGAAAATATTCAAAAAGACAGATGCAAAGATCACCACCACAGGGAAATTCAGGGAAAAGTGAAACTGAGCAAACTGAAACTCAAACACCAGGACTCTTTGAGATGGTAACAAAAACAGATCTAGTAAAATGGAAATCAGAACTCATCTCTGAGATGAAAACAGAGATACTGTCCACAGTGAAGGACTTCATTAAAGAAGAGATCAGTGAGGGCCGGAGGGTTAAATCAGTGGTTCCGGCACCTGCCTCACAAGCGTAAGGTCCTGAGTTCGATCCCCAGTAACCACATACAATGTTGGACATGGAGACTCACACCCACCAGCAATCAATACCACATACCTCAGTGCCAGGTGTGTTGGCTCATGCCTGTAATCCCAGCACTCGGGAGGCAGAGACAGGAGGATTGCTGAGTTCGAAGCTTGCCTAGGCTACACAGTGAGCTCAGAGCCAGCCTGAACTACAAAGCGAGACCCTGTCTCAAAAAAAAAAAAAAAAAAGAAGAGATCAGTGAGATGATAGAATCCAAGATAGCAAAAACAATGGAACCTTTTAAACAGCTTGAAGCAGAACTCCAGGTGATGAAAAAGGAGAATGAAAATGTGGGAAGTAGGATGAATGAAGCAGAGAACCAAATTTCAGACCTAGAGGACAGGACTGCAGCAAATGAACAGGAAAGACATAATCTATGGAAAATGGCATGGGACCATGAGAAATCAATTCAGCAGCTTCTAGATGATTCAAAGAAGAATAACATAAGACTGATTAGAGTCACTGAGGAAGCAGGAGACAGTACAAAAGACATAAAAACCTGTTAGAGATAAAGGCAGAAAGTTTCACAAGAAAAAAATGGGCATAAGAGATAAATGAGGCCTATTGGATTCCAAAAGGCCATGACATAAAAATATCTACACCTAGACATATAATTATCAAGGTTCCAGATACACAAAAAAGAATGGTATAGTGAAAGCAGTTAGGGAAAGGAAGAAAATCACCTACAAAGGGAAGACCATTAGGATCACAGCAGACTTTTCAATGCAAACACTCAACACAAGGAGAGACTGGAAGAAAGTGTTTCAAGCATTTCAGGAAAACAACCTCCAACCTACACTGATGTATCCTGCCAAACTATCTTTCAGACTAGATGGGGAAATAAGATACTTCTGTGACAAAGAACACCTGAAAAAACTTCACAAATATGAAACCTGCACTCCAAAACATTCTGAAGAACATCTCGGCAAAAAACATAGAAAACTCCATATCCACAAGACCCAACTGAGTGAACTCACTGGGGCAAACAAGAAACTGAATGGAAAAGGGGAAAAGTAGGAAAAGAGCCAAGAAGAGGGAAACATGGCAGCCCTAAATCTGTCCATATCAGTCATAACCATTAATGTCAATGGACTCAATGGGCCAATTGAAAGACACAGACTAGCAGATTGGATCAAGAAGCAAGATCCTACAATCTGCTGCATGCAGGAAACACACCTAATTCAGAAGGAAACCCATAGACTGAAAATAAAGGGATGGAAAACAATTCTCCGTGCAACAGGAAACTACAAAAAAAGGAGTGGCTAACTTGTTTGCAGACAAAATAGATTTCAAACCCAAACTGATTAAGAGAGACAAAGAGGGTAACTATATTCTGATACAGGAAACAATCCAGGAGAAAGAAATAACACTCATAAACATTTTATGCACCAAACTCTAATGTACCCAACTATATAAAACAAACATTAATGGACACGAAAAGCCAGATAACCACTATTACAATAGTAGACGGTGAATTCAATACTCCACTGTCTCAAATTGACAAACCCACTGGATAAGGAATCATTAAGAAAATACTTAAGCTAAACCAAACTTTTGAACAAATGGACTTAATAGATGCGTAAAGAGTATTTCACCCTACATAGTCGGAATATACATTCTTCTCAGCTGCTCACGGATCATTCTCCAAAATAGATCATATCTTAGTTTATAGAACAGGCTTAAGTAAACACAAAGGAATTGAAGCTATCCCCTGCATACTATCACACTATAGTGCCTTGAGATTGGAGCTGAATAGCAAAGGAAATTTCAAGATCCTCACAAACACTTGGAAATTGAACAACACTTTGTTGACCAACCAATGGGCCACAAAAGAAATTAAAGAAGAAATTAAACAGCTTCTACAGTTAAATGATAACCCCAGTACAACATACAGGAATTTATGGGACACAATGAAAGCAGTTCCATGAGGGAAATATCTAAGAACAAATGTAACAAAGGAGGTGAAAGACTTCTACCCTGAAAAGTACAGGACTCTGAAAAAGGAAATAGAAGAGGGTATCAGAAAATGGAAAGACATCCCTTGTTCCTGGGTAGGGAGAACCAACATCATCAAAATGGCTATACCCCCACAACTATTATATAGAGTCAAAGCAATTCCAATTGAAATTCCATCACTATACTTCACAGATCTAGAGAAAATCATCCAAAAATTCATCTAGAATCACAGGAGACCTAGAATAGCAAAAGCAATTCTAAGCAACAAGGACATAGCAGATGGTATTATAATCCCCAACTTAAAACTGTACTATAAAGTCACTGTGATAAAAACTGCATGGTACGGGCAAAGTAATAGACCTGAGCACCAGTGAACTAGATTAGAAGATCCAGAAACAGCAGCAGATACACTAAGCCATTTTATCTCTGACAAAGGAGCCAAACATCCTCAGTGAAGGAAAGACAGCCTCTTTAACAAATGGTGCTGGAAAAACTGGGCTTTACCCTGCCAAAAACTAAAGCTAGACCTATCTCTTTCATCATGTACTAAACTAAAATCACAGTGGGTTCGAGATTTAAACATTAAAACAGACAATAAGCCTGCTGGAAAACAGGTTAGGTAAAACTCTTGGAGACATTGGCTTAGTCAGAGACCCCAGGAACAAAACCTCTATAGCATGAGAACTAGGAGAAAGAATCAACAAATAGGATCTCATCCTACTAAAAAGCTGCACAGCAAAAGAAAGCACTGGCACCACTAAAAGACAACCAACAACATGGGAAACAATCTTTCCTAGCTGTTTGTCAGACAAAAGGCTAGTATCTACAATATATAAAAATTTAAACTAATCAGTCCCCCCCAGTTTAGAGACCCAGTTCAAAATTGGGCATCTGAAATGAACAGACACTTATCAGAGGCAGAAGTCAAAGCAGCCAAGAAGCATATGAAGAAATGTTCACAGATATACAAATACCAGATCTTGTCTTTGTTATGAGCACCTGTAGATGTAAATGAGCTCTAGAAAGTATGACAGTTTTTGTAGAATGGGAAATTTCCAAGTGTGATTGTGAGCTGTATGTAAAATGTACCAGTAAAGAATCTAATTTAAAAAAAGAAATTAGCTAAAATAGAGAAAATACATTCAGAAAATGAAGAATGAAATTCAACCTTAGGGAGAGACTATCATGTTTACATACTAATACAAACGTCTTCGTATAGTCCTGGATTTTTAACCAAATGTTATGAAGAAACCCATTTAAAGTAAAAATACTAAAACTGATGACACAGAATTTTCATTATTCATAGATGATATGATTTTCTCTCTAGATAAATAGAAAAAGCTTTAATGTATTAAGATTAATAAGGAATTGACACTCAGTAAATGTAGAACAATCAAGAACTGTATTTTTCAGCAATTGTTATTTGCAAAATATAGCGAAGAACAATTTTCGTTCATGTTAGTTGCAAATCTTTAAGTCACCAAGCAGTAAAGTGATCTATCTCTTTGTACATGGAAGATCCTTAAAATATTTTTTAGTAATTAAGAACTAGTAAAATTTGGAAATGTGAGGCCAGGAGTTTATTTCAGTGCCACTGCACGTACCTTGCAAACGCAAGGTCCTGAATTCAATCCCCGGTACAGAAAAAAAAAAAAAAAAAAAAAAAAAAAAAAAAAAAAAAAAAAAAAAAAAAAAAAAGAAAAGAAAAGAAAAGAAAAAGTGTAGAACTTATACACATAAAGCTAATATACTATACTCGAGGCAATGGAAAGCTTAATAAAGTGAACATATTTTTCAAGATGGACAGTATAAATATTTTGAACACATCAATTTTAATCTATTAAATAATTAAATTCCATTATAAAACTACTCTTCCAAGAACTTTTCGAACTTAAAGTCTTGCAAAAATTTAACGGGGGAACAAAAAAGGAGAGAACACTATTCATTTCTATTTTAATAAAGGAAAGTAAGGCATGAGTGTGCTGACAGATAGTTAATATTAAACGGTACCGGGATAACTAAGACCGGATGTAACTAGCACCATATCCCAATAGGAAGATTAATGACACTGAACGAAATGTCAACGCAGGCTTCAGGTAATCACATTTCATAGTCGTGTAGAATTCCACACCACAGAGAGACAGGAATGCTGGAAACACTAGCTACTAATCCTTATTGAAACTGTAATCAATAATAAATACAATGGTAACTGGTAATTTGCTTACATCATAACTCAAAACGTTTGTATTTCATCATATGAGTAAAAGTCTTAAAATATTTTTCAGCTGCACAGGTTGCATAAGTTGAAGCCCTTCAACGGGAACTAAGCAGATCTAGAGAGCTAGTGTTCAGCATCACGCTTATAGGTAAGAAAATTCTAGGTAGATCTCATTTTAAATGCTACTTTATTCTTGAGACAGAGTAATAGTAAGACTCTGAATTACTCAGACTAGGCTTGAGTAAAACATGATAGCCAGTGATGGAAAGAGTTGGATAAATTAGACTTCCTTTATGTTACATGGGGAGTAAAGGTCAGGTAACACACGTTTAGAACAATTTGTTAATAAATATCTACTCTTTTTTTTTTTTTTTGGTGGTTTTGCTTTGTTTTGTATTTTGGTACCAGGGATAGAACTCATGACCTTGCACTTACAAGGCAGGTGTCAGAACCACTGAGCTAAATTCCTGGCCCCTATCAATGTATTCTACATGTCTCATCTTTTGAAATAGCAAATATTTTTCAAAGCAAATAACCACTGATATGAGTGAGAGCACTGTTATTTAATGAGAAACAGAAAACACAATATAAACAGCCCACATCTATAAGGATAGAATATTACTGAAGGATTTTACTTATAAATAATGAGAGTACTTGGAAGCATTAACAACTCATCACAAACATTTTTCTGCACTTTATAAAATTTCTTAATCATTATATTACTTCTGTAATCAGAAGAAAGCCATTCAAAGTTACAAAATACCTCACAGGTATGTCAATAAATTAACACTGATCTTCTGCTTGCAGACACTTATGTGTGCATATATTATTGCATCCGTGTGTAAGCACACAGCCCAAATATCAGAGCATAGATCTTTTTCTTCACAGCATCAGCTCTCAGTGCATTGACTGAGAATTAGTAAGTCTCACAGAGCCATGAGTTTTAGACTCCTTTTATGGGATATTTTTCAACAGTTCCATGCAGGAAACAATGGAGACTAGTTTGTGAAAATAGAATTAGTTTTCTAGAGTTCAATTTAGAGCTATCTGAAGAATTTTCTTCGGGCTCAGAATCATTCTCAAATACTAAGCATATCACTAGTTTAAAAGATAATTACTTTGTTTCACTTCAGTTACTCTCTGATGTTTTTGCTTTAAGTAGTTGGTATGATTTATTATTTCATATCAGTCTAAAAAGAACAATGCTGAACATACAATATGTTTAACATACAATATTTGCTTATTCATCTTAGCTTCCTGTTTCTTTGATTTTATTTTCTTCTTTCCCTCTCCATTCCTTTGTTCTCTTTTTTCTCTTTTTCCCTCCAAATACCTACTATAAGGTAGATGTAGTAGTTGGGGTTGTTCAGAGCTGACTAAACTACCTCCATTCAGTGAATTCAGAGTTACTTAAAGAATGCTTAGACTAGAATGAAAAGTAAAATATATCATTAAACATTATTGTTTTTTCAAAATTTTATGAGTTTACATTTTTAAGAGCTAAATTTAGTAATTCTTCCAAGGATTTAGTGATACAGGAGGCAAAAATCTTAAATGTTTTAACAGAATATTTCCCCAGGAGCCTATGACTTACCTCACTGTGTGACTATACTGTTACTAAGGTGCAAAAATCTCTTGCTGTAATGATCAATTTACAAATCTTGCCTGAGCAAATTCAATCTTTTCTTCACATATCCTCTGTATGTTTCTTTTTTTCTTTCTAAGAAACCTTGAACAGGATAGGGCTATCTCCAAGTCTCATTTCCTAACATGGGAAAATTGATATTTCATTTTCACAGCATTCTCCAATGTTAGCCCTGACAAAAGAGGATGATTAGAAAGATAGACTTGACTTTGCCTTCTTTTTTCTCCTTCCTACCTAGTGTTTCTTTCAAAGACTAAAGACTCTGGGAGTAGAGATGAAAAGGTGAAACAAGATTTTAATTTGTGTTTGGAAATTTTCCCTTAGAGATTAAAGAAAAAGTGTCAAGGCCGTGCTACTAGTCAAAGTTCAGACAGTACATAAGTCATGAATTAAATATGACCTAGTATTGTTAGACAGGACTCAGACAGAGGAATGTTCTGATTTATTAAACTTGTCTTTCCCAGTAATATGAAGTCATTGATCTAATAGACAACTTGAGTCTCGCCTTCCTCAGTCTTAGAAGGAAATAATTCTACTATAGGACCCTTCAGGGAGAAAGAGCTATAAAAACTGGTTCCACTCTGATGGACAGATGTTGGGTAAGGAACTATATAATTCTGCACATAGATTGAGGCTAATTGCTCTCCTGCTTCCAGACAAGGTGATGTCTTGAGACTGAACACAATTCCACTGATTTTTCTCCCAGGATTAAGAGTGTTAGAAAGTGAATTGTAGTTCGTGAGGAACTATGGTTTTTGCTTAGCAGTGTCTTGTGACCTTCCCAGCATTCCCCGGGGCTGGGCTTAGGGCATGAAGCAGAGGGCAGGTGTTGGCATCATTTCTATTACATTTTTGTCCAGGTTTTTTTTTATAATTTTTGTTGTTAAGGAGTACTTAGATTATTTGATTTATGCAAGGAAAGAGGCAAGGAAGTGATGACATAGGATATAGTAGAATTTTATTATTTTAATTTTATTTATTTATTTTTTTGAGACAGGGTCTCACTTTTGTAGTTTAGGCTGGCCCTGAGCTCATTATGTAGGCCAGGCAAGCCTCAAACTCAGCAATCCTCCTGCCTCTGCCTCCCAAATGATGGGATTTCAGGCGTGAGCCATCATGCCCTGAATTAAGTACAATTTTAAAAGTTTAGATTTTGAAATTTTTTATTTTTGGCCATCTGAGCCATCTTTGTCTACCTAGGAATTTACAACTCTGTAAAGAAATTTTAGATTCTGAAATTCATGAGGAGTGTTTGTATCTGTATTTCACCTTTGCAGGGTGGGTGTGAACAAATTGTGGTTTAAAATTTGTGTCTCAAATATCATAAGATTTCTTTTGTATAAGAAAATATATATATACAAATATAGAAGAAAACAGAAGAGGGATAAATAGAAAATAAGGAAGAGTTTAAATACTTCCTCCAATTACATATTCCTTTTAAAAATATTAAAAAATGTACGGTAACTTGTTTCACTTATACTATTAGTTTATTTTAATTTGTTGAAAAGAGTTTTCTTTGTTTCTTTTTCAAAGAATTATTTTGTTTATCTTGTACTCTGAGTAACTACTTTGACAATAATAATGCATGGTTTATTAATTATTGTTATTCTCTTATTTTGTTCTGAAATTAATTTTTTTCATAAAATATAAAACATTTTAAAAAAGTAAACATTGTGTCTCCTTAAGATTGGAAAAATGCTTCTTGTCAGAGTAGATCGCTGGGTTTTAATAGGGGAAACCTAGAGAGGTACAGAACAAAATGGAAATTGGGAAACACTTTGCTCCTGTTTTAAGGGAAAGTGGGAAGGGGAAAAAGGAAGGTGACAAATCCTGTGCAATGACTAAAGGCCGGGGTCTCAACTTCTGCTCTTCAGACTTCGGCCTGGAGGGGTTGTAAGTTAGATGGACATGACTAGGGCAGAGGACCTTGCACTTGCAAGGCAGGTACCAGAGCCAGCGAGCTAAATCCCTGGCCCTTTTTGTAATTTTCTAACCACTGCTCCCTAGCTTGTTTTCCAGGCATAATTTCTCATTTCTCTATCCTGTTCTTGGATTTGAATTGAATCTCTCCCCTCTGTGGAAATCCTCAGTGCAGTATTCCCTATACCCACCATGACAGTCTTAAATAAAAATCTGCTGTAGTAAATGACAATGAATAATTTTTTATTTGACAGAATGCATGTGTTTCATAGAATCCAAGAACTCTTTGAAGTGTGGTGCATATGTAGCATAAACTTTTTTTAATGTAATAAAGATATATATTTTTCATTAGACTTCCAAAGCAGAGTAAGACTGAATAAATTTGAGGTACAATTCCTGTGACATCTTTATATATCAGGCTTATTTTTGTCTCACCAACACTTCATTTCCTATTTCTTCATTTCCCTACTTTTCCTCCATAAAACATATAGAGACAATAATTTCTCTGAACATTAAAGTTTTGCTTTATAGTTATTAAGAAGAAAGAATGAGAAATTTTAGGTTTTCAAAAACATATATAGCTTAGTTGTTATGTTTTTTTTTTGTTCATTTTAAACCATAGATCATTAGCTATTTCAAAGTAAATAAAAAAATCAATAAAATCAGCAACAAAATGGTACCGAGATTTCTTTTGAATTCTTTAGTGATACATTTTATATACAGCTCACAATCACACTCAACACTGGGGAGTTTGTACCAGTATATGACATGAGTTAATTCTCATTTTTACCCATATCACTACCCACCTCAGAACCCCCCCACCTCCAATATACCTGTTCTTTCTTTTTCTTTTCAAATCATATTTATTCTTTCTCCTCATTACCTTCCCCTACCACATTCCCTTCAAATATTTCCTATTTCACAAAATCTATCATATACATTCTAGAACTCTACATCTACAGGTTCTCAAACCAGGGAAAAGATATGGCACTTATATATCTGTGACTTATTTATTTCACTTATTAATGTGTCCTCAATTCTCTTGATTTTTGAAAAATATAAAAGATAAGCTGGTTAAGAGTTTGAAGAAATTGACTTTCAAATGAGACATTTTTCTAAATATTGCAATAAATTATTTAGAAATACTTAAATCTTATTTACAGAATACAGAATATAAGTAAATCCTAAAATATATTTGCCCACTCATTCATGTGTCATATGCACTTTATGAAGGTAATTTCTTTTTCTTGTTGAGTTTATTGATACATTTTAGGTAGAATTTATGATCACATTCATCATTGAGAATTTGTACCTGCACATGATATATCTTGATTCTAATTTTTTCCCATTCCTATGCACTTCTTTTAACCCTCTCCTCTTTTTATTTTTTATTTTTTTTAGACAGGGTCTCGCTTTGTACTTCAGGTTGGCCCTGAGCTCACTATGTAGCCCAGGCAAACCTCGAACTCAGCAATCCTCCTGCCTCTGCCTCCTGAGTGCTGCGATTATAGGTGTGAGCCACCACGCCCGGCACTGTGGTATGTGGTACTGATTGCTGGCATTCAGTACTGAGGCCCGGCATTGTATGTGGATACCGGTGATTGAACTCAGGACCTTACACTTGCGAGGCAGGCACTGGAAACACTGAGCTAAATCTCCAACCCCCTCTCCCGTTTTATATGTAAGCTTTATTTCCATTGTTTCATTCTTACCTTCAATTTTTTCTTTCCCTTCTTTATTTTCTCTTGTTCCCCTTTGAATATTTTCTTCTTGTCTCACAATATCTATTATATATATTGGTCCTCATTTACACCTTATGAAGGTAATTTTACACAGCATTTTCGGAACATGTGGTTTTTAACTGTCATCAATCGCGTTAGACTGGTGTGGAATATTAATACTAAAAATTGTGTATCTTGTACCATTTTGATTTTGAATTTTTGCATGAAGGAAGGTAATATTGTAATAGATCTAAAGGAGGAAATTATTAGGATAAGAATTATCAGTTAATAAACATGAACATAGAAGACTTTTGCAAATGTAGAACAGCAATGTAGAGGTCACAAGAGAGAGCAGGTCCTACTGGAAAATTCTTAATCTGGTGTGACTAGAGCAAGACATTCTAGAGAAAATGGAGCAGAAGGAAGACAAAAAATGGGAGTGGAATGAATGAATAGTAGAAACACAGCAGAGTAGTTTGTACAGTGTGAGTTGAAAAAATTTCAACAAAGCAGTAAGTAACATGATTGAAGGCACAAAAGGAAGAAGTTACAGAGAAAGAGGATGAGGCCATTGAATTAAATTATCTAATTAATTTTAGTATATCACAGTTCTATTTATGTCATTGGTTCTCATGCTTTAAATATTTCTTTTTGACTATTTGAGTCATAAATATGTATTGGGATGTATCATGTCCCTGTGGCTGTCTGTGTGAGAAAATTCAACCAACTCTTGCTTCCTCCCAACTGGGTCTTGTCTCTCAAGTGTACTGCACAGAGCATAGAATCTGATGATTGAAAACTGAAACTAAAATCATTAGCTCTCTTTTTCATTCAAAATAAGGCATTAACGTTCCTACAAATAAATTGTCATGCAGTAGCTAGTGATTCAAGTTATAGGCAGTTCCCTCTCAAATTTTATTTAAATAAATCATGTTTCCATGGCAAATTCTATATAAAATGTATAGCATTTCACCCACAACTACGATACAGATTCAATGCAATTATGATTGAAATCCCAACACCATATTTCACAGAATTAGAGAAAAATCATCCAAAAATTCATCTGGAACCACAAGAGACCTAGAATAACAAAGCAATTCTAAGCAACAAGGACATGGCAGGGGGTGTTACGATCCCCAATTTAAAACGCTTCTGTAAAGCCACTTTGATAAAAACTGCATGGTACTGGCAAAGTAATAGACCTGAGGACCAGTGGACTAGATTAGAAGACCAGAAACAACTCCAGATACACTAAGCCACCTTATCTTTGAAGGAACCAAACATCCTCAATGGAGGAAATACAGCCTCTTTAACAAATTGTGCTGAAAAAAACTGGGCTTTAACCTGCCAAAAACTAAAACTAGACCTTTCTCATTCATCATGTCCTAAACTGAAATCACAATGGATTAGAGAATTAAACATTAAAACAGAAACATTAAATCTACTGCAAAACAGGTTAGGTAAAAGTCTTGGAGATATTGGCTTAGGGAAAGACTTTATGAACAAAGCCAATGGGACCTCATCTTACTAAAAATCTTCTGCACAGCAAAAGAAACCACTGACACCGCTAAAAGACAACCAACAACATGAGAAAAAGTCTTTACTAGCTGTTGGTCAGACAAAGGATGATTATCTAGCATATATAAAGAACTTAAACAAGTCAGTTCCTCCAAAATTAAGACCCAATTCAAAAATGGGCATCTAAAATGAACAGACACTTCTCAGAGGCAGAAGTCAAAGCAGCCAAGAAGCATATGAAACAATGTTGAGCATCAATGATCATTTGAGAGATGCAGATGAAAGCAATACTGAGATTTCATTTAACTCCACAAAGAATGACTGTATTGCCAAATTAACAAGCAATAAATGATGGCGGGGTTGTGGAGAGAAAGGAACCCTTCTCCACTGTTGGTAGGATTGTAGACTTGTACAAGTATTGAGGACATCACTGTGGAGATTCCTCAGAAAACTAGGATTAGAGGTTCCATTTGTCCCTGCTCTTGCCCTGCTAGAAATATACTTGAAGGAATTAAAAGAATCATATTGTAAGACATATGTGCATCCATGTTCATAGCAGCTCAGTTTGTGGTAGCCCAATCTTGGAAACAACCCAGATGCCCATCAACTGGAGACTGG
>PVIC010035211.1:0-19171 GCA_004025085.1 Thryonomys swinderianus | reverse complement strand
ATTAGAGGTCCCATTTGACCCTGCTATTGTCCTGCTAGGAATATACACAAAAGAATTACAAAATTCATATCACAGCGACATATGTGCACCCATGTTTATAGCAGCTCAGTTCATAATAGCTAAATCTTGAAGACAACCCAAATACCCATCAGCTCTAGAATGGATAAAGAAGACATGTTTTGTTTTGTTTTTTAATAAAATGGAGTATTATTCTGCCATAAAGAATGCTAAGTTCGAGTCATTTATACTCAAATGGACATATCTTATGGATATACTCAAATGGACATATCTTAAGGATATACTCATAAGCAAAATAAATAGGTCACAGATGTGTAAATATTGTACCTTTTTCTGGTATGAGAAACTAAAGATGTAAATGAGTTCTAGAATGTATGATAGATTGTGAAATAGTAAATATGCAAAGAGAAATGGGGCTTAGGAGTAAGTAACAAGGGAAAGAAAAAAATGTGATGGTAAGAAAGGAAACAGTTTATGTATATAGGAGTGGGGGTGTCAGTGGGTAGGGAAGGGGAGAAAATGAGAATTAAGTCGTGTCATGTACTGGTACAAATTTTCAATGTTGACAGTGATTATAATGTGTATATATAATGTACCAATAAAGGTTCAAATTAAAAAAAAAAAGAACTTCTGGGCTGGAGATTTAGCTCAGTGGTTCCAATGCCTGCCTGGCAAGCACAAGATCCCTGGTTCGGTCCCCCGGTAACCACATACAATAATACTGGGCGTGGTGACTCATGCCCACCAGCAATCAGTACCACATACCACAATGCTAGGCATGGTGCCTCACACCTGTAATCCCAGCACTCAGGAAGCAGAAGCAGGAGGGTTGCTGAGTTCGAGGCTCGCCTGGGCTACATAGTGAGCTCAGGGCCTGAACTACAAAGTGAGACCCTGTCTCAAAAAAAACAAAACAAAACAAACAAACAAACAAAAAAGAACTGTGCGTATATGTGGAATTCATTGATTTGTCATTTTCTTTTTGTGTAGTGTGTTTTCCTAGCTTTGGATCAGGATAATAGTAACTTCCTAAGATATCTCCTGCTCTTCAGTTTTCTGGAAGAGACATTATAATTCTTCTCTGGCTACTGGCAGAATTCTCTGGCAAAACTCAGCTGGGAGTGGACATTTGCCTTTTGATAGTTTTTAAATTCAGTTTCCTTATTAGTATAGGGATCTTTCCATGTATATGGATTGTGATCACCTGTGTTTTTTGGGGGAATCTGTCCACTTTATCTAAGTTGTCAACATGGGGAGCACAGCATGGTCTGTGATGGTCCTTTGTCGTCATTCCAGCCCTCAGCGTCTTTGGGGCCACCCTCCGCTTCCTGCCCGTGATGGTCACTTCTGTGTCAGTTTCACTGGAGGTCTGTCCATTCCTGTGGTCTTTCCCAAGAGCCAGTTCTTTGTTTCATAGATTTTTCTGTCCTGCTTTTTCCTCTTCAAATTGCACTAATTTCTATTCTTATCCTTATTTTATCTCCTCTGCTTTGCCATGGAGTTTGTTGGATCTTCCTTTTCTAGGTTCTCAAGGTAGGATTCTTGGGTTTGGCCTAAGGCTTTTCCTCTTTTCCAGTGTAAGCAGTTAGTGCTGTGTATTTTCCATTCAGCACCACAGAGCTGTGCCCCATAACTTATGATATATGGTGTTTTCATTTTCTTTCAGTTCAGTGTATTATTGGGTATCCCTTGAGTCTTCCTCTCTTCTCATGGATTATTTAACAGTATTTTAGTATTTCCTGTTTTTTATTTTTTTGATCCACTATGGTTCAGAGACAGTGTTTGATTCAACTATTTGCTCCTTTCATGAACCAGGAGATGGTCTGTGGTGTAACTTAAAAAAAAAAAAAATTCTTGGGCCAAGAGATTTAGCTCAGTGGTTCCAGCACCTGCCTAGCAAGCACAAGGTCCCTGGTTAGATCCTCGGTAACCACATACAATACCAGGTGTGGTGACTCATGTCCCCCAGCAATCAGTACCACACACCACAGTGCCGGGCGTGGTGGCTCATGCCTATAATCCCAGAACTCGAGAGACAGGGGCAGGAGGATTGCTGAGTTCAAGGCTTGCCTGGGCTATATAGTTAGCTCAGGACCAGCCTGAACTCCAAAGTGAGGCCCTATTGCAAAAAAAAAAAAAAAAAATTGAAAACCTGGAGCTGTAGCTGTGGTAAAACATTTGCATATGATAGGCCCTGGGCACTATGAACATTTTTTTTAAATGGGTAATGTTTTGTATTGTTTTAATTCATTGTATACTATTAATCATCATTGTCAGAATAAGTTTGATAATTAGAACTACAGGAACTTGTAAAATTATGTTTCTAAACATTTTTATTGCATGGAATTATGACTGAAATGTAATTTCAAAGTGAAAAGGAAACAGTGTAAGATTTCCAGCCCCAAAGGATTTGTTCATAAAATTTTAAAATGTGAGATATTGTATGGAAATAATTTTGACAGTTATTTTCCATCAGGTATATGGAGCAGTGTGATTTAAAGTTTGTATCTTAAAATGGCAATCTTTATAATGTTCTGGAAAGTACACACATTGTATCTACCTATTTAACTTTTGATGTAAACTACCAGATATTGGCTTACTAATAAAAGGGAAAGTATGTAATTTCTCCAACTTTAGTGGGTCGGGCCCGCGTAACCAAGGTCTGACATCGCTGTCGTGGAGCACCGGAAGGAGGTGTGATGCACGGGGATGTGGCACATGGGGTTGGCACCTCCCCGGGGTTTACTCCCTCACTATTTGTGGAGCTACATGTGGATACCTCTTGTCACTGTGAGCCACTGTGCTAGACACTGGGAATAGCAGCAAGTTCTTTTTCGCCTTTTTTTCCTTCTCCTTCCTCTTCTTCTTTTCTTCTGTTCCTGTGCCTCCTCCCCTTCCTCCTCCTGCTCCTCCTTGGTGCTAGGATCTAATACAGGGCCTCATACATGCTGCCCAAGCATTTCACTGCTGCACTAGACCCTGAGCCCTAATGCTTGGGACATGCAGGTGACTGATTCAGGGACATGACCCTCAAGGACAGGCCGTGCCTACATCTCCTGCTGGGCTGGCAGGGCAGAGGCATAAACTTACCCTCCTTCGTGTCTCCAGCATGGTTAGGTTCAAACACCTGTGTCTTCTGTGGCAACTCTAATCCACAATACATCTAGTAATTAGGTCACACACAGAGCGGAATAACAGGGCACGAGCTACAGAAATCTGAGCAAATTCTAGGCCTCTAACTTTGCCACAGGAGCTCAGCTGAGTCTGGTTCACCACAGAGGAGTCTGCTTCTCGGTCTCGCCCTCCTCCGCCTCCAGCCAGACTTCTCAGCAGCCCTGCGTCTTCAAGGAGGACAGAAAGCTGGTGCGGTGGGGCGAATGTGCTGGGTGGGGACCGGTAGGGCTGAGCTCCTGTGGCACTTCAAGCAAGTGAGTCCTGCCGGGCATGGTGGCACACCCTGCCGACCCCCTCTGCCCACTGATGGTCTGCCGCAGCTTCCCTGCACTGGGAGAGCCAGCACCGGTCTCACTTTCTACTTGAGCTCATCTGAGCCGCTCCTCCGCCACAAAGGTCCCAACCTGCCCTGGTTGGAGCTTCCTCCCCGCATCGCTGGCTCTCGGACGTGGACACCCCTCATCACTGCCGCGCCTAAACCGCAGACGCTCTCTTCTCGCGCCTCACACAGCTCTGCCCTTCCCGGCAGGCAGGCCGCAGCCCCGTCCTCGCAGCTGAAAAGGGCAGTTCCCAAGGTCTCTGAGCCCAGGACAGTGTGGCAGACGGTCCAGATCACCGAGATCACGTGAAACGAAAATCTTTTGTACTTAGCCCTGCGCACTCTCAAGATACCCGGAGGCCAGTCTGAACAGATAGTCTCTTTCAGCACTAAAATTGAGACGATTTGATACTAGGTGCCTCCAGACACAACAAAACAGGGGGTGCTGTGCAGCATCGGTGTGATGTGCTCACGACAAGAAGCCTGCAGAGCTTTTCACTTCAGCCGGGAGACAGGAGACAGAGGATTAAACACTACCTGAGGACCACGACGTGTTCTGCTGGACAGTGCACACTGTCTCTTAACAACCGACCCTGAAAAAGAAAAGAAAAAAGTGAAAGGTAAAATTCTCAGTGACAAGACTTAGGAGACAACCAAACACAGTATGTGGATTTGTTTGGGTCTTTCTTTCTAAGTGAAGTGTAAAATGGTGGTGTCCGGGACCCTCGGAAAAGTGTGAATTGAACTAGCTTTTAGGTGAGAAGAAGACACTGTTACGCACATTAAGTATTTGGTTTTGTCGTTAGGGAAGAAATCTCTGCTCTTTCCTCTCCCTTTTTAAGAGCTACATGTGGAAGTATTTAGGGGGAAATGACACAATGTCAGGAATTTCTTTACAGTACTATAGAAAGAAACACAAGTGGACAGATGGAAGGCAGAATACTGGTAACTGCGGAACTTGGGGGATGGAGTTCATTTCCTATTCTTATGATTATTTTGTATATTTGAAAGCTTCCTGTTTACTAGCTGGGCGATGTGGGACTAAGCTTTCTGAGCCTCGCTGTCCTGTGCGGCTAGTGTGAGGCACGATGTGGTATCGCACGCCTGGTGGAACAGGCACTGGTAGCTGTTAGGATCGTTGACCTCAGACCCTCGGCATCTGGAGGGGCCTTTACCAGGCTGTGTCCTGGACTGGACTTTAGTCTGGGTGTGGCTTGGGGTCAGGGCTCACGGGGCTGTGTGCGGCCCGGGGCTCTGTCCCAGCTCCGCTGAGAAATCGGACAGTAACAGAAGATCCCGAGGACAGACTCCCTCTGTCAGGGGCATGTGGGGACCCTGTCAGGTGGGGTCAAGCAGAGCAGGAACAACTGGGGGCCCTGGGGTGGCCAGAGAATCAGGACGGGTGCAAGCCGGATCCCACACTTTACCCAGACCTCACGGAGGACGTGTTGCCGGGAAGAGTCCGAACAAACTGTGTGGCTTTCCCCGCGGCGTTCTGCCGGCCATTCTCTCAGGAAGCTCATGTTCCCCAAAGTGGAAAGCAGAACCCTTCTCTGACTCCCCGGGAAGCGGGAGCCCAGGGTTCATTTTTCCCTCAGGAAAGCATGCTTGCTGGAAATCGGAGAAGGTAACTGGAGAGGCAGAGGGCAGCAAGGGATGTGCAGGGTCACTTAGTCCATCCCCGGCCCAAGCCAGATGGCCCCGTCCCCTTCCAATGATGCTGGGGAGACGGCTGGTAGGGCCCAGCCTGTTTCCAAGGTGCAGTGAGAATTCGCCTGGCTGTTCTGGAACAGAATCTTAACACTGAAAGAGAGAGTGCTGGCGCCCAGGACGGCCAGCGCGTCCAGCCAGAGCCTCACCGAGCAGCCCGAACTCTGCTCACATGCTCTTCCTTACGGGGTACAGTGGGGCGGGGCGGGGCGGGAGGCATTCCCCACTGGCCCACAGCACTGCTGTGTGGACAACACGGGCTCAGAGAAGATCCACGCAAAGTTTCATGCAGCTAGAGGCCTCGTAGAACATCTGAAGGCAAGGAATAAAGCCCGGGGTCCGCGCCCTGCCCCAGGCAGCACAGCATCGAAGGGAGGAGGACCTGAGGGGGGTGCTGCTGTTCTCTCTGTTCCTGTGCTGTACTCTGCTGGCCAGCGATGGTGACGGGGAGGCTGCAGGGAGAAGGGACTCGGACAGCCAGGCTCATGCAGGGACAGTGATGATGAGGACCCAGGGCAGGCACAGGCTGAGAGGAGGTGACAGGGCAGCTCCCTCGCTAGCTCCTGATGCAAGGTGTGCTAGAACCGCTCTCTGAAAAGCAAAACTTAATCGGAAGGTGTTAAATGGTGCTGTTATGAAACTGTGCAGGAAAAATTATGCCCAGACAAATAAACCAGCGATTACTTAATGTAAAGCTTTGCATACAGAAGAGACTACAGCATAACATTTTGTTTTCTCCAATGTTTATTTGCACAATTTGCAGTACAATTATTTGTGTTGTTCATTATTTACAAAAGTGTTTTTAGTGGTCCTTTTCCTGTTCTAATTATGCTTTCTGTGGGGGAGCCCCGGGTTTTATTTAGAGATGGAGACAGTTATAATTTGAAGCTCATTGTAGCTTACACATGTGCCCTATGTCGGTGAAAGAGACCCAACTTGTATTTATTTCGATTTTCTGTGTGATTTTGGCAAAGGTGCTTAATGTCTTTGAATCCCAGCTTGCAAGTCTGCAAGATTAGGACAAGCCTGCTTTCCGGCTCCCCCGCAGGGGCTGGCAGGGCCGCAGGGCCTCGCTCCCTCCGCTCTAGGAGGGGAAACTCCTTGCAGTAGGTGATCTAAGCACAGGGTCTCTTTTGCTTTGGTATCCTTAGAATGAACTCTGTGGCCCTTTTCAGGACTGAGCCTCCGATACAAGGTTTTACAGCCTGCTATGACGGCTCTTTGGGGTAACTGTACTCCCCTCCGGCTGGGGCTCACTGAGGTAGGTGGTGACCTTGCACCTGGAATGTGCCTGCTGGGTGGGTGGGGCCTAAGCCCTCAGCCTGGTGCTCTGGCGGTGAGGAACCTCTAGAGTTAGGGCCCAGCTGGGGTATCAGGTCAAGGGGAAGTGCTCTTGAGGGGAAATTGGGATGCTGGTCGCTCCCCACTGTCCTGTGCCCCCACCTCCCTCCCTCCCTCCCTCCCCTCTGTTCCTGCCATAATCTGATGTTCTGTCTCTCCACAAGCCCCCCAAGATGGAGCCAGCCAACCACAGAGGACACCGTGGGCAAGCCCAGCCTCCCCTCCTGTAAGTACCTCCCCTAGGCGTCCACATGGGGCGGAGCGGGGCCTGGGGAGCGGCCCCTGTATGGGCTCTGAGCTCACAGAAGTCAAGGAGGCACCGTGGATGTCTGTCACTCGCTTCGCCCCTGACCCGCTGTGAGTTGGAGAGGCCGGGCCTCTCCTCCTCTGTGAGGGAAGGGGAAACTGAGGCATGAGCAGATGACCTTCTGGTTTACGTCTGCTGTGTCTTTCGAGCCCCAGTTTTCTCCATCACATTCTGCTGCCTCCCTTCCAGGACTGCAGGGAAAACTGCCGGGGCGAGGGCCGACCACTGACCCACAGCCCGGCGCCATGTAGAGACAGAGGAGGAGCAGCAGGCCGGGGAAGAGGTCACCGCCGGCCACTCCTCCAGGACGCGGAGCTGGACTCCACTGCTGCTGCCAGCCCTTTCCCCCTAACCGCGGCCCTGCGAGCCCTGGGAGGAAGCGTCAGCCGGCTGGTCCAGCCGCTCCGCACACAAGGGGTCCAGGAGGGTTTCATAAGCTTCCGGACTCGGAGAGGAATCAACTGTGGCCACTTTCAATTAATGGGTGGAAGTCACATTTTAACAACTGTCCAGCCTGGGAGCCAGAGGGCTTGGTGGGCATCAGGCTCACTAGGAAGGGAGGGCACCACGGAGGCTGAGCATTGAGACCAGCAAGATTGGCTCCTTCCAATGCCCTCTGCAGCCTCTCATGACAGCGTGCAGCCTCAAGGAAGTGTTTTTATCCTGCTCAGATTGGGGCAGCCGAGGCATAAGAAGACAGCCACAGGCCTGGCTGAGGCGGATCCAAGGCTCACTCCCCCGGAACATCATCAACCGCCTGGGCTCCGACGTAGGTGCTGGGTGACACAGGGCTCAGTGAATTAGCACACGCCTGAGACTCACCTGTCCATGAACTGGGGGTAAGAACACCTCACCTGGATTATTGGGAAGATTGAAATAAAGGTGCACACCCCCCCCCCCCAGGGCACTGCCAGGCCTGTGGGGTGATGATAACGTGAAGCACAAGGCGCAGGAGGGCGGCACAGCCAGTCAGATGCTGTGGAGGACGCCAGCACACAGCCGTGGCGTTGCGGGGTCATCGCAGCCGGGGGTGTGGGCTGAGGGCCCGATGCAGACCGTGAGCGCTCCGTGTAGAGAAGCCTGGCCGTTCAGGGGGGCTTCTCGGAGGAGACGGGAGTCCACTCCGGTGAGGTGCACAGAGGCCCTGGCCAGTTCCTGCCAAGCGCTTCAGAACCAGCTTTTCAGTCTCGGGCTCTTTGGGGACGGAAGCAGCAGGGTGGACCGAGCCTCTGCTGGAGCTCTGCTGGGCCGGGGCTGGGTGAGCCGCTGGCTGAGCTCAGCCTGCGCCGGGAGGAGGTGAGGCGGCAGCCCTGTGCCCTTGTGTTTGGTGGCGACTGGGACAGAAGTCGGAGACTTTCACCAAGCTTAGATGTCTGGATTAGGCCCCAGCGCAAACCTACTGCAAGACCTGCCTCTTGGAAATGCCCCTGAGATGGTCTGAGGGCTCGTCCCTCGGGAGGAGGAGCAGGCGAGCCCGGGGGAGGGCACTCGGACAGTGGGCGTCAGTGGGGCAGCGGGCGCCGAGGCAGGGGCAGCGGGCAGTCACACCAGGCACAGCTCAGCGGAGTTAGTTTCCTGAGCGAGCCCTTTCTCTTGTGTCAGATACGTCTCCCGGGAAAAGGAAACACTGACGGGGCGGCCCCTGGGGAGCATCCCGCCTTCCTGTGATTTCCGTGACCCCTATGTCCTCTGCCACCGCGGAGGTTCTGGGCCCACAGAAGAGGTGGAGACAAGCTTCCCAGGCTGCCTGGCAGCCCCAGCCTGCCTCGGCCCTGCGTCGGCTCCGGAACCGCTGGGGGAGCCCACTGTTGGTTGTCGAGGGACCTGGTCCAGTATAACAGGCCTTCTTAGGAGGTTCAAGTGCTGGGTTCCAATCCTGACCTTGCTAGTCGAGCACAGCTGCGCCCCAGCTTCATCCTGTGGGAGTTGCAAACGGCTGTCCTGTTCTACCTGCCTCCTGCAGTTACACTGAGGATCCGGCAGAACCACAGAGATGAACACTTTCATGACTTCAGGGAACATGTATGGACAGTGGCCTTATCCCAGACCTAGGCCGCTGGCCTTCACCCCGTCTGCAAAGCGAGGTGGTGCCTCTGACTCCACCTCACACGGCGGGGAGGGGCGAATGGGGTCACAGCTAGAGCGCTGTGCTTGGAACAGCTCAGAGGACGGATGGAGACCTGGGCAGAAGGGCCGATATTTTCTGTCCTTTAATTCAGCCACTCGAATCCGTGCGCTTCCCGGGAGTCTAGCGTCTTGAGAACACTCTTGCTTTGAATGAAATAATTTGATCATACACATGGATGCTTGATTTGAGCTTTGTGGCCATTAGAAATCCTTAATAAGGGCAAAAAGCATAAGCTGACCCGTGGCACATTGGTTCAGCTTGTAACTGTTCACCAAACATCCACCCCCTCTGCCCTTCTCGGGGAACCCTGTGTGAAGGTGTGTGGCAAAACAAACGCCATTTCCCATCCTCGTGTGCAAAGGGCTGGGCCACGTGGCCGACTTCAGACCAACGAGATATAAAAAGAATCTCATGGCAGGGCTACAGAGGAGTTCCCACAAAGTAAGGACCGACTGAGCTCCACGGTCCTTTTTGCTTCTACTTTCCACTTTGTGGATGTTTGGAAGGTAAATGGGGTAACTGGGGTTCCAAGAGCCCTTTTGTGTCCATGAAGCTACGCTAAGGATGGTGGTTGCATATTAAGGATATCAAAGCAGAATGGCACATTCATGATACTGAACCCCCCCCTTATAATTTATGTTATCTTCTCTTTTTTTTTTTCTTTTTTTTTTGAGACAGGGTCTTTCTTTGTAGTCCAGGCTGGCCCTGAGCTCACTATGTAGCCCCGGCAAACCTCGAACTCAGCAATCCTCCTGTCTCTGCCTCCCGAGTGCTGGGATGACAGGCGTGAGCCACCACGCCCGGCATCTGTGGTATGAGGTACTGACTGCCAGTGGGCGTACCACGCCCAGTATTGTTGTATGTGATTACCGGGGATTGAACCAGGGACCTTGCACTTGCATGGCAGTTGCCGGAACCACTGAGCCAAATCTCTGGCCCCGTTATGATGTTATCTTTACCAGGTATGCTCACACGATTATTCACTCAAAAAAGTTAAATAAGTGTTATCAATAATGGCTCTCATTCGTGCAGAATCGTTCCTAGAACATCAGGTTGCACCCCAGTGAGCTGAGGTCCAAGCTTCAGTCTTGCTAAAGACGCAGTTTCCATTTCCGAGGCAGCCGCGGCCCCCTCTGACGAGGGGAACCTTCGCAGCTCTAAGCCCCCCGAAGAGATTTGCCTTTCATCTCATTGGTCTGACTTCAGCCACGTGGCCCAACTATTCGCAGTCACGAACGGGAAATAGCATTTGCTTTCCTGAGTACATCGCCCAGGACTGTCTCTGGCGTGGGGAAGGCTGCTGGACATCTCGGTTGCCATTTTAGAATGGAAAGCAGGAAGTGAGAGGCTTGGAGACCGCCGGTCCTCCCTCTCCATGAGGGGAAGTGAGGAGGGCAGCGGAGAGGCTACTTGTCAGTTGTCAGAGGAGCTGAAGTTTACAAAGTGCCAAAGAATTCCACATAATTTATGTAGGCCTTTCCTCAGTGTGAGTATGGCTGGGCTAGAAACCTGTTTCTAAGAAGTGTGGAAGTGGGGACAGGCGGAAGGGCACCCTGAGGGCAGGCAAACCTGACAATGCTCCCTGGCACAGGAAATCAAGGTTGATGTGTCCATCCTGTCGACTGCATGTACCTTTGATAGATGGTGACAGCATGTGACAAAGAGGGTGTGAAGTAACAGCAAGGAAGGGACACTAAGAACGCACCCACATCTCTCTCTGTTTACACAGCAGGGTTCCTAGGTCGGCTCCCTGGACTGGAGACTGGAGGGTCCACGATGGCTGCCTTCCCGTTGCAGACAGAGCATGCAGGAGATGCTCGATCCAAGAGCCAGAAACCACAGGGTGAGAAGGGCGAGGGTGTATACCCGTCTGCAGCTGAAAGCCTGGCGCTCCCTGGAGAGTCGCTGCACACGGGATAATGGCAGATCTGCGGAGGCTGGAGTTCGACGTCCACAGGTAGCAGCAGCAGCAGAAACTTGCACCTGCTCAAGCAAATGCAGACTGACTTCCTCCTTCCTTCTCGCGCCATCCACACTGTGAGCCTGTCGGACATGCCACACACAGTCTGGCAGCTGTTCCCACTCAGTGTGTGGCTCTATGCGATCGTCACTGGGAAGACTCCACAGAGACCGCCAGGCTGTGCTCTGCTAATCTGCTAGACGTTGTATCTTCCATCATTATGTAATGTAATAAAATACCGGATACAGTACTGTAATCATTTAATAAAAACACTGCACGGTAGTTCAACCCTCTTGAGTGTCTTAAACTTCTTCCAGCGCTTAGGTTCACTGCCAGAAGCCTTAGAAGGCACAGGGCACCTTAGTGGTCTCCGAAGAGCGAGTCCGAGAACACTGGAGACTCAGGACCCGCTATGACCCGGGAAGCCAGTGCCTCCGTGAGACGAGACAGCGCAGCAGCCCGTCAGCAGTGAGAGGAGCTGGATGATGCTCTCAGGGGGCTACTGGAAACCTCCTGCCAAGAAAAAAAACAACTGCGGAGGATATTTGCTGTTTCAGCAAACTATTATCAGTTAGGTTCTAAGGAAAAGTCTGGAAACGACTGCAGCTGCCAACTCCGAACCACGACTTTGCGGGGATGTACTCTAAGAGGTGAGTTTTATCTTTACTAGGGTCCGCATCCTGGCTGTGCCACTGTACTATAAGCCTTGAGAGATGTCATCAGTGAGGGAAACTTGGCGAAGGGTAAGTAGGATTTTTCTGTATTATTTCTTCAGACTCTATGTGATCTACAATTTTCTTAAAATAAAAACCTTACTGCAAAAAAGATCAAAGTCCCAAACCAAGCCACTATGAAATCAAGCTGAAGACCACGCAGAAAGTTTCTCAGATGCCAAAAGGTATTGCAGAGATCTGAAGATAGGTGGCTGCTCTCAGACACCCCTCAAAATGGCAGCAACATGAGGCTGAAACTAGGAAACAGGTACAGGCATAAAAGTGTGCAAAAAACAGAAAAGGATGGAAGGGGCGAAGAGGGTCTAAAAGTGGTAAGGAAGCCACAGGAAGAAAACCACTGTCAGTCTTCCCTGGTATAGTCATCCTGGGAGACCAGCCACTTTCCTGGGAGCTGCCCCTGTTAGAAATAGTCTCAAGGGTCAGAGATTTAGCTCAGTGGTTCCGGCCCCTGCCTCACAAGCACAAGGTCCTGAGTTCGATCCCGGGTAACCACATACCACAATGCTGGGTGTGGTGGCTCACGCCTGTAATCCCAGCACTTAGGAGGCAGAGGCAGGAGGATTGCTGAGTTCGAGGCTTGCCTGGGCTACATAGTGAGCTCAGGGCCAGCCTGAATTACAAAGCAAGACCCTATCTCAAAAAGAAAAAGAAAAAGAAAGAAAGAAAGAGTCTTAAACTCTCTCCCAACACACGTTAGAGTCTGTAGTCTATGATAGAAAGCAACACTTTGGAGCTGGGTGCTCAAAAATATGCTACATTCTGCAAATTTCCTATTATACAAAGGTGGTTTTATTTTTCTGAGACTAGTAAAAATGAAGAGAAGTATTATGATGTATAGGCTTGATGTGTGATGGGATAAGTTGAAAATATTATACATTAAAAATATATTCAATACCAACCTACCATTCGAGCTCAGCCTTCCCTACCATAACTACATCAGGGCATTTTCGCTGGTCTGCAGCTGGGGAACACCCAGCATGGCGAAGCCTGTTTTATAAGAAAGTGCCAAATATCTCATGCAGTGCGTGAGAGAGTGTACGTGAAGAGGAACGGTGGCCTGGGTGTGCTTCCACAAAAGTGAAGGTGGAAAATCATGAAGACCAGCCGCCCTAAGCTGGGGCAGCTCACCATGGGGAGCACAGCTTTGAGGTCAGTTTCAGTGAAATCTGCTGCCTCCTGTCTGCACGACTTTTGTTAGGCCTCTCAGTCTTTACCAGTGTCAGCTGTGTCGTCTATAGAAGAGAGCTAATTATGGCTGTCTCCTGGGATTTGTGTAAAATTAAGTGCAATAATGGAGAGGAAACACCCATTTCTCTCCTGGCCCAGAGTCAAGTTCTGTGAATCGCCTGCTTTTCACTGCGGCTGAAGGACAGAAGTTGATTTTCCCATGAGGAGCCTGAATGGCATCTGCGGGGCGTCCAGAGAACGGTCCGTGTGTGTGGAGCGGTACTGCTCCAGCTCCGAGACATAGACTGATGCTTTGTCCAAGAAGTTCTGGCATGTTCACTATAAAACCAGATCCATTTCCTGGGCCTCGTGTCCGCGGTGACGTGGCACTGTTTACTGATAGTTGCTAATCTCTCATCTGTGTGAGGAGTCGCATTTCTAAGGTGATACTCAGGTTGGACTGTGAAAATCTCAACAGGTTTTATTCCCAGCAGACACATTTCTGACATTTTTCATTCAAAATGACTCCAAGATGTGAGCTTTTAAAATCTCTCATTTAAAAGTATGACACTCTGAACCTTAAAAGAATGATATTTGCAATGGACTGAAACATTCCAAATGCAATATATAAAAACTCACGAGTTCAGAGAGCATATGTGCATTCCATATAATTAAAAAGAACTATATCCAGAATATTCAACTCATACCAGGAAAACAGTCCTATAGAGACGAGCAAAAGACTTCCTGCTTCTAGCCTGGCTGAAAGAAGCTTGGATGTCACAACTTTACTAGAACCACAAGTAAAAGCTGCACAAACAGGAAAAGTCAGCCGTTCTTTAGATCTGTAAGAGAAGTTGAATTTTGAAGCTGACAGGTTCGCAGGCGACTGCAGAGTCAGAACTCCCTGAGCAGAAACCACAGGAACCAGTGCTGGGCTGGCAGGACCAGAACTGGAGCTGAAGGCAGCTGAGTGCGGAGAACTCCGAGGCGGGAAATTCCAAAGGGACTCAGATGCGGGCAGCCCACACCCTGCTAAGTCTCACTTCCGAGAGCTAGGCCTCTTTCTCACAGTCGATATTATAGAAAAATCTCTTCCGGCTCTGGCAGGAAGTTGGATCGACAGCCATTTTGGGAATACTGGAGAGCACTTTGTCCCTGCCAAGCTCTGCCATCACTAGAAAGTGTTTAACCAAAACCAACCTGACTGGGGTTTTATCTGAGACAAGCAAGTCAGGGGGAGTGCCCTTGGCCTTTCATTTGAGAGGAGCATTGACTCCAGCTGGTCTTAGCATCCTGCCCCATCCCAGAGAGGGAGTGGCACTGGTGCAGGTGGAGCGCTGGCCAAAGGCTCCCCAGAGACAGACCCAGCACAGGACTGTGGTAGGCTTCCCCTGCCCACCAGGGGCGGCAGTGTCTTTTTTCCAATCCATCATACCTGGCTTTCAAGAAAAAAATTACAAGTCATAATTAGAGGCAAAAAACACATTTTAAAGAGACAGCAAGCATCCCAACCTGATCTGGGTATGTCAAGGAGGTTGAAATTATCAAACTAGGAAATTAAAACACCTGCAATTAATATTCTAAGGATGCTGATGGGTAATATAGATAACATAGACAGCATGTGAGACCAGATGGACCATGTAAGCAGAGAGATGGAAATCTTAAGAATGAACCAGAAAAGAAATGGTAGAGATTAGAAAAGTGAAAAAAACCAATGCTGTAATATAAATGAAGAGTGTCTTTGCTAAGCATAGTGGAACCTGTGCACTGCAGGGGAAAGAATGTCTGAGGGTGAGGGCCTTTCACCTCCAAAAAAGAAAAGAAAACTGGAGACACTAGGGAAGAAAATACAGAAAAAAAAAACTACTGTGGGGGTGACAGAGAGTATAGCATGTACATACCTACTGTGCCAGACAAAGAGCTAGAACGGGTACAGGGGATGTCTGAAATAATAATGAGTCCAAATTTCTCCAAATTAATGTCAGACACAGGACCAAGCCTCCTGGAAGTCCAGAGAACATCAACCAGAATTAAAGAAACAAAAACAAAAAACCAAACCACTAGTCATATTATGTTCAAACTACATAAAATGAAAGGTAAGGAAAAAATCCTAGAGGACATCAGTGGAAAAACTAACTTACTTATGGAGGAGTCAATGTAAGAATTATGTCCAGCTTTTCAGAAATTACAATGTCAAGGGAAGACTGAGTAAAATATTTAGACTATTAAGAGAAAAAAAGCAACTAACTGTGAATTCTGTACCTTGTGAAGTTATCCTTCAAAACTGAAGGAGAAATAAGTTTCTTAATAAAACAAAAACTGAATTTGTTGGGCTAGAGATTTAGCTCATTGGTTCTGGCACCTGCCTAGCAAGCACAAAGTCTCTGGTTTGATCCCCGGTAACCACACA
Organism: Thryonomys swinderianus; assembly: GCA_004025085.1. Taxonomy (NCBI): domain Eukaryota; kingdom Metazoa; phylum Chordata; class Mammalia; order Rodentia; family Thryonomyidae; genus Thryonomys; species Thryonomys swinderianus. The sequence continues at coordinate 3,903 of PVIC010035211.1, read as the reverse complement.
CAACAATACTGGGTGTGGTGACTCATGCCCACCAGTAATCAGTACCACACACTACAATGCTGGGCAGGGTAGCTCACGCCTACTCCCAGCACTCAGGAGGCAGAGGCAGGAGGATTGCTGAGTTCAAGGCTTGCCTGGGCTACAGAGTGAGCTTAGGGCCAGCCTGAACTACAAAGAGAGACCCTGTCTCAAAAAACAAACACCTGAATTTGTTGAATTTTTGCCAGTAGACCTAACTTGAAAAAAATGATAAAAGTACTTCTTTATGGAAAGAAAGAAAAATTATATAATCCAGAAACCTAGATCTCCAGAAAGAGTAAAAGAGAAAGGGGAAAGAATAAGTTAAGATAAAATTTTTATTTTTAATTGATCTGATAACTGTAAGTTCAAAATAATAGGAACAGTATTATTCAGTTGTATAAAATATACATGTAAAATAAGATAAATGACAACAATGATACAAGGAATATGAGAGAGAGAGATTAAGATTTTGTTTTATGTAAATTAATCCCATTATCTGTGAAGCTGCATGGTGTTATTTGAAAGGGAGCTCTGTAGAGATGCCAGCTATTACAAAAGAAGAAAAAATATGACTGATATGCTAAGAAAGGTGAGATAATGTAATAATATAAAACCACAGAAGTCAGAACACAAGTTGCAGACAAAAATAAGAATGAATATCAAAACTGATAAATAGAAAATAACAAATATGGTAGAGATAAACCAACTTTGTCAACAATCAGCTTGAACAGTGTTCAATTAAAAGATGCTGTCAGAGTGCATATATTATCTACAGGGAGCTCACCTTAAATACAAAGACATCGAGAACATGGAGAAAAATAGCATCACTAACATCAATCAAAGGGTCGCAAAGATAGCTATGTAAATTTCAGACAAGGCAGATTTCAGAGTGAGAAAAGATTCAGAGATAAAGGAGGGTGTCACCTAATGACAAAGCATACCCCCATCAGGATCCCAGGACACCCTGGACAGCATTTTATAAGAATCATACAGTGCACACTCTCAACGTTCAGGAGAATTTAGCTAGAAACTAATAACTGAAAGACAGCTGGCAAACTCCAAAATATTTACAGATAAAATATAAGTTAAACAGAAAATACCAAGAGAAAATTTTAAAGCTTTTTTAATTAAGTGGAAATAAAAATACAGCTTATCAAAATTTTATAGGATGCACTGGATATGGTGGTACATGACTATAAACCAGCTACTTCAGAGGTTGAGGCAGGAGATTGCTAGTTCAAGTCCAGCGAGTTAGAGAGATGTTGTCTCCCAATTAAAAAGGGCTGGGGATAGAACTCAGCACTCCCTGCCATCAGTACTCAGAAAAACAACAAAAATGTAGGATGGAGCAAAAACAGTGCTTAGAGGAAAATTTATAGCAATGAATATACTGTTGGGGAAAATAACTAGAATAATTTAAACTTTTACTTTAAGAAACTAGAAAAAGTAAATCAAATCTAAAGAGAGTATAAGAAAAAAATATTAAAAACAGAAATCAATGGAATTGAATGAGAAATTAGTAGGAAATCAGTGATATCTTTGAAAATACCAATATAAGCCTCTACTTGGACTAACAGAGAAAGTAAGAGGGATGCCTTGTCCTCCTTATATCAGAAATGAAATATGAAATACTCTGTACAGATGTCACAGGCATTAGAAGGGAAATATAGGAGCATTACAAGCCACTCTGTGTGCACCAATTTGATAAGCTTGATGAAGGCACCAGTTCTAGAAACATCCAATCTGCCACAGCCACAGAGACACAGAGAGTAGGTCTGAGTCTATTAAAGCAGTATCGATGATGAGGTGCTTTCACAAGCAGAAAACATGAGGTCCAAATGTGTTCACTGGTGAATTTTACCAAACGGTTAAGGGGGACTTTGTGCCGAGTTCCTATAATTCCTTTCAGCAGTGCAACTCATCAAAGCAGTCTCCAGAACTGCTTCAGAACATGGCAAGAGCGATGGGATGAGGGTATTTGAAGACAGGAGGAATACTTTGAGATGGACTCATGGTGATGTGTAGTTTAATTGATAATTTTTTTTTTGAGACAGGGTCTCGCTTTGTAGTTCAGGCTGGCCCTGAGCTCACTGTGTAGCCCAGGCAAGCCTCAAACTCAGCAATCCTCCTGTCTCTGCCTCCCGAGTGCTGGGATTACAACCATGAGCCACCATGCCCGGCACTGTGGTATGTGGTATTGATGGCTGGTGGGCATGAGTCACCACGCCCAGCATAGTATGTGGTTACCGGAATCAAACTCAGGGCCTTGCGTTTGCGAGGCAGGCGCTGGAACCACTGAGCTAAATCTCCGGCCCTTAATTGATAATTTTTAAATCTAAACATTCATTATACTTTTAAATCACACCTTTGTTTGCCACAGCGAAGTGGTATTTATCTTCTGTGTGTAAAGAGTGTTCAACATTCAAAAACAATGTAATCCATCACATAAATAGGCAAAAGAAGAAAATCCTTATGACCATATCAGTAAAAAAAGCATTTGAAAAGATCAGATACTCATTTATGATTATAAAAATCTCTCAGCAAATTAGGAATGAGGGGGAATTTACTCAACTTGATAAGGAACATTTTTAAAACCTCAGAGCTGCATCATATGTAACTGAGAAGCTAGGGTTTTCCCACAAAGACCAGGAGGAGGGCAAGGCTGTGTTCTCCTGTCACTCCTCTCCACATCCCACTGGGCATCCCGACCAGTACAGTAAGACCAGGGAGAAGAAATGCAAAGCACACAAAAGAAATAAAGTTGTCTTTGCAGTTGTCATGATTGCCTGTGTAGACATATAGAAGAATAATGACAAGAACTGCTGAGTCCTGTCAGCACAGTTGCAGGATACAAGGCTAATGTATCAGACTCAGTTGCTCTCCTGTACAACTCTCCTACTCGCAGTGGACAAACAGAATTTGAATTTAAGAATATGATATAATTTACATTAGTACTATATCAAGGGTAAATAGAAATAGAACAAAATATGTATAGATCTACAGAGCGAATCTACAAAGCTTGGAAGCCAACATCAGAAAAGGATTGAATTAATGGAGAGATAGTCCATGTTTGTAAGTAGAAATATTTAACAGTGTCAAGTGTCACTTCTTCCTAACTGTAGATGTCCTGTCCCACTAAGAACTGGTAAGGGTTATACAGGGGGGAAGAGACCAGAAACCAAGTTGGAGGACCGGTCTCATCTGGCCACAAGACTTACTGTGAAGATATAGAAATCAAGGTGACATGAAATTTTCAAAAGAACACATAAATCAATAGAATAAAAGGCCCAAAGAGAGATCCATTTAGAGTCCACTTACCTTTGCCAAAGGGAAAAGGGTAGTGGCAGAAAATCAACAGTACTTCACATCCAAAAACACAAGAACAAATTTTGAAACAAACTTAAACACAGACCTTACTCCCTTCACACAATTTAACTCAAGATTTATTATAGACCTATAAAAAGCAAAACTACAAAATTCTTAGCAGATAACAGAAGAATTCTTAGAAGATGATCCTGGGTTTGGCAATGATGATTTGGATACAACCCCAGAGGCACAAGCCATGAAAGAACCAATAAGCTGGGCTTGGTTAAGATCAGAAACTTCTGCTGTATGACAAACGCTGCTGACTGAAAAGACAAGCCACAGACTGAGAGAAAACACCTGTACCGGACAATACCTGATGAAAGACCACTACCCAAAATATATGAAGATCCATAATATTATGCAGTACTCCTTACACTTACTTTAAAATGATTAGAAGAAAGAGATAGAGCCAGATATCCTTGTGTGAGCCTGTAAATCGCAGAGCTTGGAAGGCTCAGGCAGAAGGGTCATGAGTTCAAGGCCAGCCTGGACTTCATAGCAAGTTCAAGGCTACCT
>PVIC010035210.1:0-19166 GCA_004025085.1 Thryonomys swinderianus | reverse complement strand
GGGTATTTTAAAAGAAACAAACACAATAGTTTGCCTGAAAGAATAGAAGGAAATAAAAAGATTTATTGCTTTGCCAAGTTCAATAAACTCACTTTTGATATGCTTAAAATACCTTGATGATTCATCAGTAAATACCCAGAGAACAAGAATCTACAAAAGTATATTTTTCTTTTGTGTGTGTGTGTGTGTGTGTGTGTGTGTGTTGGGATTTTTTTTTTTAATTTTTGAGCCACAGATTGACAAAAAGCATTAATTTCATTTGCATATAAAGGCATTAAACTTTGGGATCATTAAACTTTGGGACCATAGAATTTTATTAAATGTGTTAGAATGTTCCATTATACATGCTTTTATTTGATGTCTATTCTATCTCATGTCCTCAAATCAGAATATGAAACGAAGAACTGACCCGCTAGTAAAAGAAGGTGGACACGTGCATGAAAATGAAATGCAAATGACACTTGTGATACCACGTGTATTTTGTGTAAATATCAAATACATAATTTGACAAATATCAAATGTCACATGTAGACAAGTGCAGAGGTCACAGGAGTACAGGGGAAGGAAGAACTCAGTTCTGCTTTAGGATAGGGAGAAGAGGTTTCCAAAGAGCTCTGACTACATAAGGGACATCTGAGAAGTGAAAGATGAAGCAGTCGAAGAAAGGCTCAGGGAAGAACCTATTGGAAATAGTGAGTGGTTCCTGGGGATGGCATACTGGCTGTGGACAGACACAGTGGTGACAGAGCTGATGTTCTAGAGGGGACAATTAAGAAGGGCCTGGAAAGCAGGCTGTGTAGCACTCAGCCTTGAAAGTCATCAGGCGATGATAAGAGAGGAACCGTGCTTTCTCTCCTGGGATTTTTTGTGACTGGCCTTTGCTCATAGGAAAGATGCTAGTCTACATTTCCTGGTTTACTCTCACGTTTTTGGTTTGTACTTTAAGTTCCTCAAAACTTGTACAATTCATGTATTTTTCTCTATTTATCCACCTGGTTTTCATAAGAACATCTAGAGGAACTAATTTTGGTTCAGGCAGACAACACTCTCTGTGTCCCCTATTGTGATGTAACTTTTTACCAGAAAAGGCATTTCCCAGAACAATGCTTTGTGGTCCTTTATGTCTCAGAAGAACAAGTTTCTTATACCTACTCAAGAGTAAATTCCCTAAAAGTGAGGAGAACAGAGCCTAGAAACACAGGAAACTTTTTAGGTGAAGGGAAAGGAAATTCTGTTTTCATATTTGAAATGAGTCTCGTCTTTTGTGGGCCTTCAGGGCTACTGGTGCCGTCTGATTCTCTCTCCAGAAACTGGGCACTTAAGGGACAAAAGAGCTCCAGTTGTCCAGTCATGAACAGGACAAGAAAGAAGAGTTGGGATTCTTCGCATAGCACACTGACTTTTGAAGTCAGGAAATAATAAAATGCCATGTCATTGTTGGTCACAAGCGTTATATCTACGCCTTGTCAACAGCTCTTCAAAATTCATTTTGTCATTTTGGGTTTGTTGCAATTAAAACACTTAATTTCTTAATTCTATTTCAGCTCTACATTCATTTCACTGTCACTAATAGATAAATGATTGAGACACTGAAGTTGTTTTCACCCCATCACGTTGGGAGTAGGGATGACAATACACGCTAATTCTAATACAATGAACATTTAAATGTGCAGAAAATTACAGGGTGACAGTACTTTATGAAGAGCTCATTTCTACCGCATTTAATACAAATCCAGAACATTTCTCTATGATTTTATTATGTATTCATCAGTAAAGTAATTCTATCAAACTTGGTCAATATACTACATACCTTTTGATTTATCTCAGTTTTATTCCAGTTATTTTGGAAATTTAACTCATTGTAATTTTTTGAGAGAGGATATTAATGCTTGCATTGTGTCTTGAAATTTTTAATGCATTGCTTTATGTGGTGATAATACTATATATGATATAGTATGACTACCATGTACTTAAAAATTCTATTTTAGAAGATTTCCTCATAATTTCCTGCTTATAGATGGTAAAAGGAAAATGCAGGCACAGATCACTGGATCTGCAAGAGAGAAAAGCACAGAAGTCAACTTGTCAGCCTGTTAGAAGGCAATCAATTGATTACCTTTGTGGTAGGTGCTTTAAATACTATATATTCTTAATTTTTGGCGAGAGTGTAATACTCTCCTCATTTGCCCATCAAGAAACTGGATCTTGAAAGAACTGTATGTGTGTATCCACACACAACATACTTGCTGCTATACATGGTTTACCTTTGCCAAAATGTGGCATCAGAAAAGAAATAATTTGTGCTAAGGAATGAGTAAGAAGGCCTTATCTTTTATCAGACAGGCAAAGAAACAGATAAAGTGCTGGACTGGGCCGGAGGATTAGCTCAGTGGTTCTGGCGCCTGCCTCGCAAGCACAAGGTCCTGAGTTCGATTCCCCAGTGACCACATACAATGCTGGGCGTGGAGACTCACGCCCACCAGCCATCAATACCACATACCACAGTGCCAGGCTAGGTGGCTCACGCCTGTAATCCCAGCACTCGGGAGGCAGAGACAGGAGGACTGCTGAGTTCGAGGCTTGCCTGGGCTACATAGTGAGCTGAGGGCCAGCCTGAACTACAAAGTGAGACCCTGTCTCAAAAAAAAAAAAAAAAAAAAGTGCTGGACTGTCAAACTACACAGCAATGTATACTGCACCCTGAAGAGATACAAGTCCTCCCTTGTGCCTGGAGTCTTATAATATTCATACATAACTTTATCACTAGTGGAGACAGAGGTAAGCATATGAGGACAACAGGGCCTCTTCATACTTACCATAGCTCACTGCTTACAGAGCAGCTAGTCCCATAGCACTTGCCATTTATGCACTGCTGTATTTAAACATTTGCTGTATTGGAAGTTTGAATGGCCTTCTAATACATGTGGCTTTGCTTACATAGACCCTGAGTTTATTTTACTTGTTTTGTTTTTTTTTTTTGAGACAGGGTCTCGCTTTGTAGTTCAGGCTGGCTCTGAGCTCACTACATAGCCCAGGCAAGCCTTGAACTCAGCAATCCTCCTGCCTCTGCCTCCTGAGTGCTGTGATTACAGGCGTGAGCCACCATGCCCGGCACTGTGGTATGTGGTATTGATGACTGGTGGGCGTGAGTCTCCATGCCCAGCATTGTATGTGGTCACCGGGGATCAAACTCAGGACCTTGCGCTTGCGAGGCAGGCGCCGGAACCACTGAGCTTACCCTCCGGCCCACTCGGGGGTTGTTTTTGACAGCATCTTTTTTGTAAGTTATGTTTTTATTTCCATAAGTCACACTCTGACTTTTCTATTTGTGTACATATACTGACCTCCTTTAGGGGGTAGACTCACAGCTAATAAAATAATAATTAACTTCCTGTAATGAATCCCAGAACAAACCTTACAATAATATTCTTCCAAAGCTCAGGTGAACCTTAGAAATCTTTGTGGTATCATCATGACTGTCATTGTCTCCTTAAGGGACTTTTCAGTGTATTTGATTATCACTTTAATTTGTTAAGTTCCTCCCTTGGAAGTTGAAATTTTGATGGGATGGGAGAGTAGAAATCATGCACAGGAAGAATGAGGCCATTTAGTTTTTACTATTGATTCTAATTCAGTCTAATCCAGAAAACTCTATAAGGAACAAATGCCTTTGAATCCTGATGGGTTCAGGCTCCCTTCTTTGTGTCTACCAAGCTGCCCTTCCCTTCCTTTCTAGCTGTGATACCCCTGCCACGTGAGCTTTCACTCTGCCTTGTGTTCCTCTAGAAATGGCACTATAATTTGAACTGCAAAACCAGAGCAAAGCTGACTTTCATGCCTTGGATCCTATATAAATTTGTTTAATTATTCATTGGAGTTCTCAGTGGATATTTGGTGTGGAACACAACATCAAATTAGATGGCATATTGCTGTTCCCAAAGTTTCCCTAAAACTTCTTTCATTCATTAAAACAGTCAAATTGTTTTAAGCTTTTAAGTCCCTTTGATGTTTACAGAGACTCGAAGTACATGGACATATAGACATTTAAAAAGTGAATTATTCTGGGGTACTGCACACATCTCTAGTCTTAGCTGCTCTGAGGCTGAAGTGGGAGGATCACAAACTGGAGGCCTCACTGGGAAAATTAATAAAATCTTGCCTTAAAAAAAAAGTAAAACAAGGATGGGGACTTCTCTCAGCATTCCTTGGGCTCCATGTCCAGTTCCTCTAAATAGATAAACAGACAAGCAAGCAAGCAAGCAAATAAACAAACAAACAAGTGGTTAATTATGTTGATTCTGCAAATGTGTAGTTGCATTTTCTATAACCATTATCAATCTTTTTGTTAAAAAATACATATCTAGGCGTGAACTACTTAGCATTAGTCCTGAGGAATAACTGTAAATATTTTGTCTTGAATTTTTGCAATGTGAAATTGTCTTTTTTGAAGTTTACCTGAAATAAAGTGTTTTGTGTACATGCCACCCTTCATGGCACATCAGAAAAGATAAGTAGATATATGATAATTCTCCTGAATCTATTAATTCCAGTACTACTCCAAAATTTTATTCTAAAACTCAAGGCAATTTTAATAGATGTGTCATAATGTTCAGTACATTTTGGTGGTAGCTAATCACAAAATGTACTAATATAATACTAGCTGACCACAAATGTAAAAATTGCCAAAAAACTTATGATTCTATTTCTTTTTTTTTAATTGAATTCTTTATTGGTACAATTTATATACATCTCACAATCACACATAATATTGGGGAATTTGTACCAGTATATGACACAAGTTAATTCTCATTTTTACTCATATCCCTACCCACCCACACCTCCCCACCCCCTATATACATGTTCTTTTATGATTCTATTTCTATTGAAAGATCAAAAGTCCTTACTGTATATAAATTCAAGCATATGGTTTTATGGATTGTTGGATTTTACTTACTTTTGATGCTTCTTGTAATGATGTTAGTTAAAAACAGAATATAGGGCCGGAGGGTTAGCTCAGTGGTTCTGGCGCCTGCCTCGCAAGCGCAAGGTCCTGAGTTCAATCCTCGGTAACTACATAGAATGCTGGGCGTGGAGACACGCCCACCAACAATCAACACCACATACCACGGTGCCGGAAGTGGTGGCTCACGCCTGTAGGCAGAGACGGGAGGATTGCTGAGTTCGCGGCGCTTGCCTGGGCACCATAGTGAGCTCAGGGCCAGCCTGAACTGTATACAACGCGAGACCCTGTCTCAAAAAAAAAAAAAAAAAAAAAAACAGAATATATAAAGTTTTATTATGTTCTCTTATATTTTATTATGAACTCTTTATGAACTCCTTTCCCTTTCTGTATAATTTCTTTCTTTTCCAAAAATACAGAAGTTGACATAAATTTTAACTGTTTAATTTACAAATTTATATTAGTAATATTAATCCTTGTGAAAGTTCATGTCATCTATGATATAGAAACCTAGGGCATTCAACATTAACTTTTGCAAATGATTAAAGTAGAAGTTTTGAATAGTATTTCAGGCCTTTCCCTTTTACATTTAGTAGATCAATCAAAATACAAAATATATTTAAAGGTCAGAATGTAATACAGTGAAAGCAACCTGTCTTTCTATCTTAAATGGAACTTTAAATTTTCTAAAAATGTCTGCATGATGTTCATCATTTTAAAACAGATTTTCTCTCTTTGTTTTCTCTTCCATCAAGAAAGAATTAATTATTCTCAGATCTGAACTTTGCAATCTAGTAAATAAGTAAAATATTGGCAAAAAGAGCCTTCTGTGTATCTATATTAATTTCAATTCAGTCATTTGGGAAGTCTCCAACATGTTTACTTTTACAAGAAGGGAAATGAAAGAATGCTAAAGGTTATTTTTCCCAAGTTCTGATCTAGGTGAATGTATCACCTATTTTATGAAAGTTGACTATGTATCCGGATTTAGTTATAGCCAGAGTAATTATTATAATGGTCTCTTTTGCTCTCAAATTGGTCCAACTTAAATGATAAATTAAGAGATCACAGTTTTTTAAAATGAGCTTGATAACTAATAGAATTTTTATTAATTTTTAAAAAGACACGAAATATTTTACTTCCAAGGTACCAGTGACAGAGTGTGCTGTTTCCCGTTCAGAATGAATTTGTTGAGTGTATTTCAGATTCATTTTTAACTACAGCTCAGTAACATCACTTTTAAAATTCAATGGAGCTGAACGCTTCTTTTTATTTAAACCACTTATTTTCTAGTAGCCTTGATAAATATTTTAGCATAATACATTTAATAACACTAAACAAGGGAAAATCAAAATTCCCTATAATTGTACTCCCCACCGGGGATTATTCAACACTCTTCTCTGTAGTACTTATGCACATTATTTACTATTTGTTTTATTTCTTCCTTTTTTCCCTTATTCTAATTATTGACTGTTGCCCAAAATATGTTTTTCAGTGCATACACTTAATGATTCAAAGTAGGTGCATACTGCTGTTTATGCAACCATTGCCTTTATTTTGCAAATTTAGAGCTCTGCCAGAGCTTTCTTATTACATAACCAACTCTCTCTGCACTTGTTTGTGCAGAAAATTAATTAGATTAAATCTTTGCCTAAATTTCCCTGATCACAAAGCATGGCAAGGTGTAAAATATATTTTAAGCCACTCATTTCAAGATAAAATCATACTGTTTTTTTTCTTTCTTTTTTTTTGGCTAAAGTTTAATTCAAAGGTTTCTGTTATATTTTATGTGGTTTATTTGATAATTCACAGAGAATTACTTTTTAGATGTCTGTACCTTGGTGCCTTATAAGTATTTTAATTTCAGATCTCCAAAATTGAACTGATATTCCTTGAGACCTCTTACTGTTACCTGTGCCCTGGAAAATGTTGTGTTTATATACCTAATCTCCCACCTTGGCCCACTGTCACTGTCAGAGCATGTGTCTGCCTTCTCTTTATCCCTCTGCTCTGGTCTTTGTCAACTTTTGCTAGGACCACTGCATTAGCTTACCAAACTCTGTACAGCAAACCTAACGATCTTTCTCAACCATAATTCATACAATCAAATTACTGCATTTAGAAACGTTCATAATTTTTGTTACTTACAAAGTAAAATGCAAAGTCCTTTAAAGGAGCCATAAGACTCTTTGCGACACAGTTCCTTCCTCCTTATCCAGTTGACTCTTACCCCCTGATAGATCACTCTGGGAATGCAGTTGTATGAACGTTCCAAGTCAACGTTTCCTGCCATGGTTGCACTGACTGTTCTCTTTAGAATTTCTTCTTCTCCTCTCCTGTAAGACTCCATTTATTCTACCATTGTAAATCTATGATGCCACAAGAAGGTACTGGTACTCTTTTGTATTCTTAACACCATGTTGTTTTTATATATGCCTAATAAAATATGTATGACTTCATAATAATTTTTTACTTCTATCTTGATTACTAAAGACTAATGCTTAGCACAATAGATAACCAATAAATACATACTAAAGGAATGCGAATGAAAGAAAGAAGAAAGATAGAAAAAAGAAAGAAAGAAAGAAAGAGAGAAAGAAAGAAAGAAAGAAAGAAAGAAAGAAAGAAAGAAAGAAAGAAAGAAAGAAAGAAAGAAAGAAAGAAAGAGAAAGAAAGAATGCAGTCTAAGATTGATCTACACAGTCTTGAGAAAACCTGAGTGCTCAGCTGGATTCAACATCTCAAAAAATTGAGATAGACTAGACTTGGCTAGATCTAGAAATGTGAAGTCTGTTGACTTCAGAAGATGCATTTCCATTTTGAACGGTCATAAATAGTACTGTCTAATGGAAATATAATGAAAGATACATAAGTAATTTAAGTTTTCTGTCAGGTTTAAGAAGGTAAGAAGAAACATATGAAATTGATCTTAATATTTTTAACTCAACATGTCCTAAATAATACTATTTCAAAATAAAGATTGATCTTAAGTATTAAGAATTATTTTCTTGGGCTGGAGGGTTAGCTCCGAGGTTCTGGCGCCTGCCTCACAAGCTCAAGGTCCTGAGTTCAATCCCCGGTAACCACATACAATGCTGGGCGTGGAGACTCACACCCACCAGTCATCAATACCACATACCACAGTAAAAAAAAAAAAAAAAAGAATTATTTTCTTCCTTAAGGACACACTAATAAGTGAAATAAATAAATCACAGATATGTAAATACTGTATCTTTTCTCCGGTATGAGAACCTGTAGATGTAAATAAGTTCTAGAATTATGATGGATTTTATAAATAGGAAATACTCAAAGATTGTGATCTCTATATAAAATGTACCAATAAAGACTTCAATTAAAAATAAAGAATTATTTTCTTTCTTTTGCACTAAGTTGCAAGTTCCATTGGGTATTTTTTAACTTATCCCAATTCAGTTTGGACAAATTATTTTTAAACATATTTGATCAATTTTTTTTTTGAGACAGGGTCTCACTTTGTAGTTCAGGCTGGCTCTGAGCTCACTATGTAGCCCAGGCAAGCCTCAGACTCAGCAATCCTCCTGTCTCTGCCTCCCGAGTGCTGGGATTACAGGCGTGAGCCACCATACCCGGCTTGATCAATATTTTAATTTAACAAAATTTAAAATTGAGAAAGTAGATTTCCATAAATTGTTTCCATAAATTGTTTTCTTCTGTTTTATATACTTAACTGATTATCCACTCAAATTTAAACAAATTACAATCCAATAATATTAAAGTTCGGCTCCTCTGTCTCGCTGGTCACAATCAAGTGTTCTATCCTGGCTACCATTAAACAAGTTATTTCTAAAAAGCAGGATTTTCCTCTCTTATACTTTCTTATCCATTATCTCTATCATTATACTCTAAGACCAAATTCCATTTTCAACTAACCTGTATTATTAGGCAACATGTAAAGAAAAAAATCTAAGTCATCTTTTACTTGTTTCTAATTTTATTTTAGTGCATTAGTAAACATATGTAGTACATAATGTTTACATCTTTTGTGGTTGGTATGTGTCCCTAACATATCTTAACTATTTTTTATCCTCTTTCTTCTCTTCCCTTTGCCCTACACCCATTTCTTGATCACTTCCTTTTTTTGTACACATTTACAGTACACAACGTTTACATTCCTAATCTTTTTATGTTTTTTTTTTTTGAGACAGGGTCTCGCTTTGTAGTTCAGGCTGGCTCTGAGGTCACTATGTAGCCTAGGCAAGCTTCGAACTCAGCAATCCTCCTGTCTCTGCCTCCCAAGTGCTGGGATTACAGGAGTGAGCCAACATGCCCGGCACTGTGGTATGTGGTATTGATTGCTGGTGGATGTGAGTCCCCACACCCAGAATTGTATGTGGTTACTGGGGTCGAACTCAGGACCTTGCTCTTGTGAGGCAGGCGCTGGAACCACTGAGCTAATCCTCCGGCCCTTTATGATTTTTAATTTTTAAAGAAATTTTTTGAGACAGAATCTTGCATTGTAATTCAGGCTGGCCCTGAGCTCACTATGTAGTCCAGGCAAGCCTTGAACTCAGCAATTCTCCTGCCTCTGCCTCCAGAGTACTGGGATTACATGCATGAGCCACCATTCCCGGCTCTTAATCTTTTTAAATAAACTCATTGTATATTGGTTTAGAATATCACTTGGGGACCAGGGATTTAGCTCGGTGGCACTGCTCCTGCCTCACAAGTACAAGGTCCTGAATTCAATCCGCAGAACACACACACACACACACACACACACACAATTTAGTCTGAGATTTCCAAATAATATATATGTATATATGTACACACATATACATATATATATATATACACTCCATATATATATATATATGCTCCATTTATATACATATATATACACACATATATATGCTCTATATTCAGCTTTTTAAACATTTACATTTAAAATATACATACATATACATACTTATTTGAAAATCTCAGACACATTTGGTAATTGTTTTCAATAAGTGAAGCATTTGGAATATTGTTCAAAACAACACCAGATAATTTGCCTGGAGTTTATCAAAAGTTAATCATAAGGAATATAAGCTTCTTTGTAAATTATTCTTTCTAAATTTACAGAAACTTTCTAAAAAGCAGTTGATTTAAGAAATTAACTATGTATATCTCTAGTAATAGAACAACCTCAAATAAGCTCCAACATCTCACACTTTCCTAAGAAAACACAATGTGTACTGTGAATGCAAATCCTTGTAGACCTTTAATTGAAAGCCTATCAGTTTTTTGGAAAAGATTGGGATTCATTAGTTGTCAAGAAAGCTTTTAGCCAGTCCTCTGAAACTCAAACAGTCTTTGTGTGATGATTTCTGAAATTGAACCCAAAACTCTGAAAGACTTTTTAAAAAGGTCTGTGTGGAAGCAGGTGGGCTTCAATAGACACATGTGAAATAATAATGAAGACATCTTAAGGCAGCTACTACTTTCTCTTTCCTTTTTTTCTTTTCTGTCTACTTATATTCTCTTCTCTTTGAATCTACCAAAAGTTGCTTAGGGAATTCTAACTACCTTTCTAGAATTGATAAATTCCAAGGGAAGATTCATTAAACAATAAAAACTAAGTAAAATGTCACTTGACACTTGTTAGTTTCGCGTAGATACAGCTAATTTACATAATATGTGGATGATTTCACATCCATGTATTTCACATTTATAGTAATGAATAGAAAAAATGGTGCATTTTAAGGAAGATACATGAGTTTTTGGTAATCGAGAAACTACCGAAACAAACAAACTTAAAAAAGAAACTGATATTCAGCCAATAACATATATAATTAACCACAAAAATTCACAAATGTGGGCTGGAGATTTAGTTCGTGGTTCTGGTGCCTGCCTAGCAAGCCGAAGGGCCCTAGCTTGTCCCCGGTGACCACATACAACAATACCAGGTATGGCGACTCACGCCCACCAGCAGTCAGTACCACACACCACGATGCTGGGTGTGGTGGCTCATGCCTGTACTCCTAGCACTCCGGAAGAAGAGGCAGGAGGATTGCTGAGTTCAAGGTTTGCCTGGACTGTATAGTGAGCTCAGGGCCAGCCTAAACTACAAAGTGAGACCCTGTCTCAGGAAAAAAAAAATATCACAAATGGACTTTTCCAAACAATAAAAGATAATCACACGGACAAAACATATTTTTTAAAAATTTGAATCTTTATTGGTACATTATATATACACATCATGATTGCAATCAACATTGAGAACTTGTACCTGTATATGACATGACTTAATTCTCATTTTTTCCCCTTCGTTTACCCACCTACAACTGCCCAGCCCTATATGCACAAACTTTGTTTCCTTTTTTACAGTCACATTTTCCCCCCTCAGTACTTACCTTTAAACCTCATTTCCTTTTGAATATTTATTATTTCACAATATCTATTATGTATTCTAGAACTCATTAACATCTTCAGTTTCTCATACCAGAGAAAAGATACCATATTTACTCATCTGTGACCTATTTATTTCACTTATGAGTATGTCCTAAAGTACATCCATTTGAATATAAATGACTCAAAATAATCATTTTTGTGGGAGAATAATATTTCATTTTATAAAAATGCCACAACTTTTTTTTTTTTTTTTGAGACAGAGTCTCACTTTGTACTTCAGGCTGGCCCTGAGCTCACTATGTAGCCCAGGCAAGCCTCGAACTCAGCAATCCTCCTGTCTCTGCCTCCCGAGTACTGGGATTACAGGCGTGAGCCACCACGCCCGACACTGTGGTATGTGGTATTGATTGCTGGTGGGCGTGAGTCACCACGCCCAACATTGTATGTGATTACCGAGGATCGAACTCAGGACCTTGCACTTGTGAGGCAGGCGCCAGAACCACTGAGCTAAATATCCAGCCCTGCATCTTCTTTATCTATTCTAGAGTTGATGGTCATTTCAGTTGTTTCCAAGATCTGTCATGAATTGCTATAAACGTGGGTGCACATATGTCACTGTGATATGAATCGGTTAATGGTTTCATGTATATCTCCAGCAGGGGAATAGTAGGGTCAAATGGGACCCTTATCCTAGTCTTCTGAGGAATCTCCACACTGATTACCATAGCAGTTGTACAAGTCTGGTTTTTAACTAAGTTCCTCTTTTTTTTTAATTTTGGTAGGAGTACATGCATAAAAGATAAATTCAAAGAACTTTCTTTGGCTAGAAAAGAGGTAAAATATTTCCCTGTAAAGGGCTAGATTATCATTATTTTGTGAGCCACAATCTGACTGTAATCAAATTTTTGTTAATTTTGTTTGATGTGTAACCTTTGGAACATAAGAGAGCCACTCTGCATTCCACGTGTACGCAAGCACATGGCCCACTCTCTACTTATGCAGGGGCCAGAATTTGCCAATAGCTACTCTAGAATGCTTTCATTCTAGCTATCTATGGAACAGGGAAACCTTGTGTGGCAGTACTGCTTTATATTCAGCTCCTTAAACATTTACATTTAAAATGACAGCAGTTCCCCCAAATCATTGTTAATATCGCACAGAACACTTACTTCTCAACCTACTGTTTCCTTCGTTCTTCTTTCAGCATATTACAGCATGTGCCTATGAGTAAGTTGAAATGTATAACAAAGAACTAGATGTGGCAATGCATCCCTGCAGTCCTAAGCACTCTGGGAATTTGAGGTGGGAGGATCATAAGTTTGAACTTAGCTTGGACAATTTAGCAATTTAGTGAGACCCTGTCTCAAAATAAATGAAAAAAAAAAATTAAAAGTCTGGGGATGTAACTCAGTGTAATGTCCCTAGGTTCAGTACAAAGTACAAAGAAAAATATACCAAAGAAATTTGGTATATTTGCTCATATTTATGAAATATTTTCTACAAGCCAATCTATCACATCAGTGTCTTGCATATAATAGACATTCAGTGAATATTAGTGCAATAAATATCCCATCGAATTACATAAAAGCAGTATTGAGTCTTGATACTATGACTATTTTAAAAATGAAGGAATAGGACTAGAAACTTGCCAGTTAATTGAAATCAGAGCTTAGTTAATGGAGCCATTCTATGAATATGGGTTTTATTTCCGAGATGTGCTTTTAACTTTCATGCTGTACAAAATTACTTTAAACATGGTAAAGTTTATACAGTAAAGTTGAATGTACACAAATCCTGTACATAGATCCTGGAAAGTACAGTTTGTATTACATCATTATTCACAAATATTTACACCAGGTTTGATTTCTGTTTAAAAGATCAATTGTACACTATTTCTTCTTTACTTGTTTGTGACTCTTTGCTCCTCAGTGACTCAGGAAGCATATTATACGTACCCCTTAAAATCATAAATGCCTTGAAGCTATGGAAAATTTCTTAAATTATCCGTACTAGACTCAGGATAAGCCCATAGAATTTCCTCATTTTATGCTTCTTACTAGTGTTGTGATTTGAATAACATTATATTTTATTAGATCTCATTCCCTATCTTCATTATCGAGGAAAAGAGCATAAATGTACTTACTCAACCTAATGGAATTAGATTTTCTACTTTAGTGGTAAGAATCCTAGGTTTTTAGCAGCTGTGTATTTTGGTAACTTTGCCTCAAAGGGAACAGTCTGTGCTTAGAGAGACATTAAAGAAATGCTAGTTGCTATTTAAAGTTTCATGGGACTTTTACTCATTTGTTTTGTTTTGGTTTTTTGGTATATTAAAAAGAATGAGACTCTTGAGGCATTAGCCTAGTTAGGGAGAAAATGGAACATTTGAATTGGATCAGGCTAAAATGTTTTACTATAGTCACAGTTTTGAGCTAATGCATTCATGATTCTCCCATATTCAACAGTGAAACATACAGCAATAGCGTTATGATGGTCTATGTGTCCCTCCAGATTAATGGCAGAAAGGAAAGAGGAGGGACCAAAAGTTATTCATGCAATTTAAGTGATATATAATGTTACCTATCAAACAATGTTGGTTTACTTTCTCTGATTTAGGCAATTGATCTGTAAAATATCTTTATTCTCATTGTAGTTTCCTGCAAAGGCATCAAGGATGGCCTACCTGGGGCACATGTGCAGTTAGATCTTGCTTTCATGCCAAAAGCAGACCTCATGTATTACATTGTTCATGCCAATTAACCCCGGAGAAGCTCATGGATTTTTTTTCAACATGGCCTTTAAGGTCACTTACTCCCCAATAAGAACTGAAACCAACAGTCAGATCAAAGCTACATAATTATTAGTTATAAATGGGAGAACAGGGGTGACTGATAATTGTGTGTACATGAAAACACTGAGCAAAGTGAGGCTTTCAGTCAACAAATTTCATTTACTTATAAAGTCATTGAGTACTTTTTCCAAACATAACTAGTGAATCATGATTTTAGAACTGAGATTCAAGTCTTCAGTATCTTTGAGAACTCTCTTTTTACTATTTCAAATTTCTCCTATTGTCATTTATATACACCAATTTTGAGTATGTTACATATATTTTGAATTTAAGTCATATATGTTTTAATCAATTGTCAAAAATGCCTTCCAATATCAAAATTTTTCCTTATTGCCTATAACTGAAACTAAAAATACATGAATTGTCATTCTATTTTTTCCTCCATCTACATTGGCAGTATTTTTCTAGTTTAAAATATAACAAATTTATTATTTAAAATGAAGAACCATATACTAGTGTAATAGTATTCTAAAACTTAATTAAGAAAAAATTATATTCTTCAATTGGAAATGACACAGTAGAGGGAATTCAGCTCTGTCACTGATTTTCTTTATGTTTAGCTGTGGGCTCCAGAGCCTGCAATGGCTGTATTCATTACCATCTTGGGCCTGTAATCTCTTGACAATTTTGACATAGTTTTACCATCCTGGCACTGCTTGTTTTTTTAATCTTTGAGGTACAGTTGTGGACATCATACTTTTTTGTGTATAAACAGCTTAGTATGTGTTTTCTAAAGTCAAGGACATTTACTGACACTACTACAGTATCCAAAATCAGAAACTATAGCAAGTAGAGTACTATTATGAAATCTGTAGACTTTAACTATACCAAAACTATATTAGCAGCAAAAATATAAAATGCATCAATAAATTCAGTTGCTCCCAAGGCAAGTACTTAAGAAAGTATAAACTCAGAGATAAGTATATACTGTATATGTGCAGATACATGTATATATCTATATAATTAGACATGATATGTAGTTAAAAGACTATAGCTTAATCTTTTGTACATGTTCACTATCAATGCAATTTTTTGTGAATATTGTATATCCAATCAGTCGAAGTTATGGTTGTGATATCCAACCACAAGGAGGTCTGGCTATATTTGGAAGCATTCATAAGCATACATAAGATTTCAATATGTATGGAATGACTAATTTGGTACAAAAACATATGTGCATTCTATAGGTGAATTGCTACCTGCAGATATAAATTGTGGGAAATGCTAAATTTTAATGAGAACTAAATTCAAGCAATTACACAAATTCAATACAGATATGAGTCCAGGTTCCACATACTAATGATTTATACAAATAAATCTGGCAAGTGCTTAAGCTCTTTGAATCAGAGATTCCTCATAGAAAATGGAAAAGGTACTTGGTGCTTCACAGGGCTGTTGAGAAGATTAGATTATGTGATAAAAAGCTAAAACTATGGTAGTGTCTAAGTAGCAAATTTGTCTACTGTCAGAAGCCCTTATGTTCTACTCACATTCTCTGAGAAAAAAAAAAAAAAAACTTGGACTTCTTGCCAGAATTTCTTAATCTTAACCTAACTTCCGGCTTTACTCTTCAACTGCACAGTTTTCCAATAAATGAGTTGTGTTTTCTAACTTACTTGAGAAATGTATCAGAAGAGTAATTTCCAACCCTGGATTAAAATATATCCCTGTATTTACCTCCTATTTCTAATAGTAAAATGTCTGTCCAACAAACATGCTGTATTCTGTTTGTAAACAGGAATTCTGCTGCCATTTAAAATAAATTATTTTACTTAAGCCTGGCCCTTGATGATTAAATGTTGTCTGAACAAGCCTGCACGTAGAGCCTGTGTGGTTAGAATTCTGAATTGGCTGTCGCGTGCTTCTCTAGCTCATATCCAGTTTTCTGGACACCACCAGAATATCTGCTACCACCTGGTGGTAGTACACCCAAATTCTGAGGATAAGCTGTTTTGTGTCTTGAGTAAATAGCTTAATCACTACAACTCCCAGTGCACAATTTTACAACACACTGCCAAACCCGAAGTACTTTGGGACATATACTTCTAGGTTATTAGGCCAATGTCCAGAGCTTCCATTTATTCCACTTAACACAGTAAATCTTATCAAGTGGAAGTTCCTTCAGGGTTTTCACTGTCGTATTATTGCAGTTTCATTTTCCTTTATCATACAATGCTTCAGCAAATTTATCTACTTGCTTCTCACACACAGCCTGTACATTTTAAGCTAAATGTATGCTCACTTTCATGTTCATGTTTACAGATACAAATCATATCTTTCCAACAGCATTAAATTCCTAGAAAAAGCCACATTTGGTTCATTCGAATGTCTCCAGTTTATCAAAATACATATTCTTCAAGTGCACTTTTCAAAGTACTTTGGAAAGGTAGAATTTATAGAGCATATACTGAATAACTAAAAGTCAGAATCAAGAAATATATGAAGAGTTTTACATTTTTGAAACTAGATGATTGGAAGAATAGAGCAGAATGTAATATTTTTAAGAAAACATAATTTGGGGGGAAATCTCCAAAGAACAAAATTATCAGTGCCCCTTCTAAGTGTCTCAGGCCAACGTACAAAGGGACAAAAGTTTACACTGGAACTGTGTAACTCATTGATGTGTTCTTGGTAAATACTAAATCAGATATAGATGGTCATAGCAAACCATGAGAAAGCCTAGCAATTTTGGTTTCTTCACACCAATGCTTTAAGGACAAATGTCTTCTAAATGTTCTACATTTTTATTTGTGGTACCATCACAACTGAAATTAAAGCTAATATTGGAAGTAGGTTGTTGCTAAGACTAAACCCTAAAAAGTTTATTGTTGGTTTTAAGACACTCAAGTGGACCTCAAGGTAGGTCTAAATAGATCACAGATGTGTAAATACAGAATATTTTCTTTGGTATGAAAAACTGAAAATGTAAATAAGTTCAAAAATGTATGATAGATGTTGGGAAATAGAAAATATTCGAAGAGAAAAAGGGGTAGGGGTAAGGATAGAAAGGAAAGAAAAAATTTGATGGTGAAAAAAGGAAACAGCTTATGTATATAAGGGCAGGGAGGTGTAGGCTGGGAAGGGAAATGGGAATAAATGAGAATGAAATTGTATCATGTACTAGCACAAATTCTCAATGCTGATTGTGATCATGATGTGTATATAAAATGTACCAATAAAATCAACTTTTAAAAAAGATAAGTGACTACCAGAGCAGAAAGACCTCAAAATGATGGCAAATAGTAGCTGGACAGACAGGGAGAACATGAATACTCAAGACAAAAGAGAAGATTAATCTTTTATGGTATACAATAGTAAAAATTTTGGCAATATTTTTGGTTGTGGTAATGTGGAAAATGGGAAGTACACTTAATATGAGGGTAGATAACAGCAATAACAATTGCCAGGAAATAATATGGGGAAGTGCCAAGTGTTTTCTTTCAATAATGTATGATAAAATAAGCATAGATGAATATAGGAGTGGTTTAGTTTTCAAGTAGTTCATAGAGGAAATATTTCCAACCCTGAATTATTGGTTAGGAATTAAACTCCTTTACAATTCCCAGACTCTGAGTTCAAAAATGCATTCACAGTCTGGAAGCAATGCTAGGACACAGCTAATAAAATGACTTCACAATCAAGGTCACCTCAAGGGCAGGGGCCTAATGTCTGGTTTTGAAATCTCAGAAAAATGTACTAAGTGATTCGTGTTCTTAGCTCAAGAGTAAATCTTCTAAGAATATTAAGGTAGAATCTCATAAATCTATCAGTTAAAAATTTTTGGATTCCAACAATCATAATGGCATAGTTCCTATAACCTTTCAACCACAAAGGAGGTCAAAACATGTACTAATTAAATTTTAAAAGAAAAAAATTTAACATGTTGTCCCATAACTCAAGGTAGGAAAGGGCCTAACTAAAATACATTTAAAGAAGTAGAGTGGATTCTAATTTGATACCTAGAAACTCCACAGCAGTACAAAAAGAATTATACAAACTTTAACTAATGGTATACATTTAAAGAGGTCTCTGTGCACCCTAACTCCCACAAGTTGAAAGCAGGCTGAGAGCACTACTCAATTCTTCATATTGATAAATACAAGGAAAGATTGGTGAGAGGGCAGAACACGTGTGGACTCAAGAGACACAGAATTAATTACCAAGGAACATTGAAATTATCCAAAATCAGAGAAACAGCATACTCTTAGCTGGATTTCAGATGTGCTAAAGTTCAATAACTTCTATGATCACCTACTTTCTCCTTTTTTTGAAGGACTGTGGTTATACAGTCTTAAGTCAACCTCATGAGTTAAAGGTATGGATGGCAGATAATTTATCTTTCAGCTCACAAGTTGTGAGCCAAGGAGCTGCACCTGAGGCGCTCAGGCACTCCAGGGCCTGAGGTGGTAAGAACAGTATGGACTTCAATCTCATTTGTAATGGAATGAAGACCTGAGAGTTTGCAAAGATTCTTTATAAGAGGATCACAAAAGCCAGATGTGGTGGCTCATGACTGTAATCCCAGCTACTTGGTTATAGTCTGAGAAGGGAGGTTTTCTTGAGTTTGAAGACAGCTTAGGCAACATAGCAGGATACCATATAAAAAATATTTAAAAGAAAAAAGGAAAGAAGGAAAAAAAAGAAAGAGAAAGAGAAAGAGAAAAAGAAAGGAAGGAAGGAAGGAAGGAAGGAAGAAGGAAAGAAAGGAAGGAGGGAGGGAGGAAAGGAGGGAAGGAAGAAAGAAAGTCAAACTCTTCAGATAGAAGGCAAACTAATAGGTAATCTACAAAACTAAACTCACAGTGGATACGAGCCTTAAACATTAAAACAGAAACAATAAGCCTGCTGGTAAACAGGCTTGGTAAAACTCTTGGAGACATTGGCTTAGGCAGAGACTTTATGAATAAAACCTCCCTAGCACAAGAACTAGCAGAAAGAATCAACAGATGGGATCTCATCCTACTGAAAAGCTTCTGCACAGCC
>PVIC010035209.1:0-19166 GCA_004025085.1 Thryonomys swinderianus | reverse complement strand
GTTCAATCCCCGGTAACCACATACAATGCTGGGCGTGGAGACTCATGCCCACCAGCAATCAATACCGCATACCACAATGCCAGGCAAGGTGGCTCACGCCTGTAATCCCAGCACTCGGGAGGCAGAGACAGGAGGATTGCTGAGTTCCAGGTTTGCCTGGACTACATAGTGAACTGAGAGCCAGCCTGAAAATACAAAGTGAGACCCTGTCTCAAAAAGGAAAAAAAAAAAAAAATGTCAAGTGGAAGAGAAGAGACAGCATAGGTATAGAGTAGCAGAGTTAAAGACTTACAAGATTCTAAGCACAGCCATTTATGTCTCCTTAGCTTCCTTTCTATGTAATTGTTAAGACTGTTCACAACTGAAATTATATAATCACTGAGAACAGAAACAACAGGGAGCAAGCCTGAGGTTAGGAGACCAGTTTAAAGTCTCAGACTCCAAAGCTGTGAGAAGCCCACGTTAGTTGTGGAGGAAAACCGAGGCCCCTATCAAGAGCCCAGCAGAGCTCCCAGCATCATTTGGTAGCCAGCATCCACTCACAAGCCATGTGAGTGAGGCTGCTTTGGAAAGAGATTCTCCAGCCCTATGGAACCATCCAAGTGGACAGCAGTAAACAGAGACCATCTGTCCTCACTGGGCTCTGCCCAAACTGCAGCATCATGAACATAAAATTAAAAGAGTTGTTGCTTTAACTCACTAAATTTTAGGAAAGTCTGTCAAGGGGCAACATAAAACTGAAGCAATGACCTAATTTCTTGTACATTCTTACATTCTATTAGTCACCAGCACACCTAGCAGGATGAGAAAACTCATTAGAACATCACCCAACATTTTCTCACCTGAACAGGATCCCCACTGAAGACTCCATCAATAATAAAATAAGTCCAGAACACAGGCCACTCACATTCAATGTTTTCAAAGAGCTTGAGTTCAGCAGGGTCATAATGTAATCGGTTTGGGTCCTGGAATCAAACATGTAAAGCTTTTAAAGGTGATGTCAGATTATATGCACAATAGCACTGTGCCTCACTGGTTTTCCCTTGCTTGTCTGACTATAACAGGGAGATACTATTTTGGGCAGTTTTATGGTAAGATTTTAGAAAGGAAATCAGAAATATACACAAGACTCCTTGGTAGTTTATTACACTAAAGTGTCCTCTCTAACAAACTGACACAATTTGCCAGTGCTTGGCAGATGACTTGATTTGATTTGATTTGATTTGATTTGGACAAAGAGTCTCAGGCTGTCCTTGAATTCACTATGTAACTGAGGCCAGCCTGCAACTCATAGCAATCTTCCTACCTCAACCTCCCAGGAGAAGGGATTAAAGGTGTTGGCCACCATGCCTATATTGATCGATCTATTTTGTTTACATCATCTCATTGTTACTATGACGAAGAAACCTAAGGAGAAGGCCATGGGTGGTCTTTACAAAAACTATGTGAACTATAAAACTGTTTATCCTTATTTACAAAGTCGCTTTAAAACTACCAGCTTCCTGTCCTCCTGATGGTCTTACTATTCACTCTACTGCTTAACTCTAGGCTTGCTGACGCTGAAATCAGTATTTTTCTTTCTAATATCCCAACATATAATTATAAGCAATAGAAGAACAATCCAGTAGTAAATTAGATATGAAGAAATTAAGAAACAATAAAAACAATCTTTAAATACAACCTCTCTTGGAGTTTTATAACCATCGCGGAGGAAGCGACAGCATCCATAACGCCCCTAGTAAGGTGGAAATAAAGTACATTTGATGAAATCAGAAGAATTTCTTTTTTTTAATAAATTGAATTCTTTATTGGTACAATTTATATACATCTCAAAATCATGTATAACATTGGGGAATTTGTACCAGTGTATGACACAAGTTAATCTGTTTTTAAATTTTAATTCAAGTCAGCCCTTCCCTCTCTCCTATCACTCTTTTAGTAATACAACATGTGCTAAATGCTGTTTGCTGTTATTGTAAAAAATTACTTCTAAAGTAGTAAGCAAAGTAAATAAAGGGCTGGTTAGTACTTGGAAGAGAACACTGAAACATTTCATTGGAGTACTGGAGCTGCAAGAGTAATTACTAAGAGTTCAGTGAATGGTTATTCTTTCATTATGATTTAATATATCACAAAAAGTGGCAAAGAGACCCTCACATTTGGAGAATTCCATAAAGTGTTTAGTGTGATATGTTACAGTTGCACTTAATTGCAAAGTAAAGATTTTTTTTAAAAACTTAGTTTAACTTTGGGATCATGAAGTCCCTTGAAATTGCAGGTAAAGTTTAAGGATTCTGGGAGATGTACATTTTTTTTTCCCTTGGCAGTGACTCAAGAGATACTCAAAGGAATCTGTGATCTTTAAATGATTAAGTAATAGGGTCCAGGGGTTTAGCTCAGTGGCACTGTGCCTGCCTTGCGAGTGCCAAATCCTGAGTTTGATCCCTAGTACCAAAACAAGCAAATGAAACCCCCCAAAACGGTTAAGTAGTCCTACTTTGGAAGTATAATAGTGGTAGGAATTGGGGTTCCAGCTTAAGTGAAAGTTCTGCTATTTATGAAGTCACTTAACACTGAGATTTCATTTTTCTCCCTTGTAGGCTCAGCTTTTTAGCTAGCTACTTCATGAGTCAACTAAGACAAACCAAACTATCAACTTCACAAGTGATCTGCTCCATGTCATCACGTAAAACTGGCATTTAGCACAGGGCAGAAGTGTACCAGTGTAACAAATACTTACCTGGAGCTTGGAAATAATTTCACTTTTGGTAACATTCACAAGATTAACATCTTCCACTGCAAAAGCCGGGAAAGAGATGATAGAAAGAAGTCCGGCGTCAATCTCTTTAGATGTTGATGCTCTTGGTAGCATAGAAAACAGAATAGACTGAATAAAAAATAGAGAGGTAGTTTAACTTGGAGAAGCACTAAGAGTTAGTTGCAGTATCTAAAGACTTTAGTCTTAAGAGAACATTCAAATGAGTTCGTCAATCTGGAGTAGAGTTCTGCCCTACCAACATGCACCTGCTGGCCAACTTTGTCTACCTGGTCAGTGCTCCCTAGTGCTTGAGGCAGAAAGGAGGGGTCTGGGGAGAGTATGGTGTAGACTGAACCCTATGCTGAGAACTACTTGACTCCATTCCTTCCATGAGCTCTGTTGACTTGGCCAGACCTTTAGGACACTCTGGGGAAGAATTTCGGGGCTACTTGTGCCTGCAGGATAAGATGTCCATAAGAGGCCATGAAAGTACATATATGCAGTGCCATCACAGAGAGGTGGCTAGCTTCTGTGCAGCTGGATCAGTTGCGTTGAGTGACACAAAAAAACACTTATAGAAGGAAAAATCTGGAAGATCTCAAAACTGCTAGGCAAAATGGTAACAATAGAATTAGTTTACTCCTAGAATATTTCCAGGGTTTTAACTTAGAGGCACTATAATATGGCCTCAACTATAAGGTGGCTGGATTAGCTGCTGGAAACTGGGAAGGAAGTTAAAATTATAGGAAACTTTTGGGAAGGGATAAGAGTTAATACTGAGATCTGACATGTATAGACCCTGAGGTTAGACCCTTGCAAACATAAATTCACTAAATCTTCCATATGAGAAAGGAATTAGGACATAATGTCCAATTTACTCATAATGACTGAGACTGAGACATACAGACTCATGCCCAAGGACAGCCATTCACCAAGTGACCATGGCAGGATTCTAACCCAGACTCTGCTAGCTACAAAGCTCATGTTTTTTTCACTAGTAAAATACCAGTGTATGTCTATTAAACTATACTCAAGAAGTGAGATTTTCCATTAAAGACCACTTATGATATCAAATGATTTCTTCATTGTGTGAACATCAGAGTGTACACACACAGACCTTAGAGATGGTGTAGCCTCTTACACACCTAGGCTTTGTGGTATAGCCACCGTAGTACATATGGTCCTTCACTAACCAAAGTATCGTTATGAGGTGCATGGCTGTAGTCACTTCTCCCTAGGTTTTCTCTACCAAGAAAACACAAACTCCTATCATAAGCTTTCCATTTATAAGTTTTTAGGTATTTGACTCACTTCAGCTTTAGTGGATCCTTTTGATTTATTTATTGATAGACTAGCAATTAGTGACTCTTGTCTGCTTAATGGAATCCCCTGACCTGTATCAATCACTTCATTCTATGATCTGTTCTTAAGGGAGTTTCTATTAATTTGGCATTTCCGCCATATTATCTCTCCTCCATTCTTCCCATTACACCCCACCAAGTGAGCTAGTCCATTCAAATTGGGGGTATTATGAAATAAACCTGAAAGAAAACCACTTATGTGTTCAAAAAGCATAAAGTTGATTTTGCCTCCAGCAAAACATGCTTGTTCTGATTGTTGATTCCATATACTTAGAATTATTGTGTCTTATATCTACATAGTACTTTCTGGCTATACAGAGCTTAGACTATCTAATTTGATTTTCTCTGATCCTTACATTATCTTGTGAGGCAGGAATGGAAAGTGCCAGTATATACATTTTGAGGAAGAAGAAACTGAAATTTGAAGGAGTCAGGTGTCAGCAAACCAGAAATGTGGGGACTCTCAACAGAAGCCCAAGCTCTCGCCTCCATGATTATTTTCTACTCTCTGGAATGCAGAAGGCTAAGCTGTTACCTGGCAATGTTCAACCTCATCAGGCAGGACATGGATCACTGACTTGCGACCTCCATAAGCTCCAAAAAGGTCCAGTTCATCAATTGCCTCAAGTGCTGCCTACAAATGTAGATGTAAATTACTTGTTTTCTAATAAACGTACACTCCAACATCTGACATTCTTTTTTCACAAAGCAATCTAGCATATATATTTTCTCAAAAGCAATAAAGCATATTTGTAAAATCCAGCCAAAGGATCCTGTAGTCATATGTTATCTTCACTTTCAGTGGATCAGAGTGTTCCCATTTATTGTTGTTCACTTCAGGAATAAGATAAAACACAGAACTTAAATTTTTAACAAGTTCATCACATGTCTATAGCACTAAATTTATGATTTGTTTTTCTTCCACCTATCTTAGTAGTTAACATCTGCCATTTAACATATCTGGCACTTAGGAAAGTTATTTCTTTTAGTAATATATATATTTTCTGTCAGTTTACCTTAAAAAAGCACATTTATTGTTGCTTTAGAAATTGTAGTTCTGGAACCTTCGCTTTGTCCAAAAAAAAAATCTATTTTACTCTTGAGTAGTAAGAAGGGAGGGAGGTACACAAAAATGTCCATAGCAAGAGATACAAACTGGTGGCTCACAGACTAAGTCTACCCCACAGATGCCCTGTTTGGCTTTAAGAGTATTTTCTTCTCTATCCCCTCCTCTTCCGCCCCCATTTTCATTTTCTTCTTCTTTTTTGAGACACAGTATCACTGTTGTGCAGTTTTCTCTAAATACTTGAGCTTAAGTGATCCTCCTGCCTCGATCTCCAGAGGAGTTGGGATTATAAGTTTACGCCACCCACCCAGCCTGAAGAATATTTCCTGGATGAGTCTGAGTTGGAACACCATTACACCATTACAGAAAATTCCCAGTGGCCCACAGTATCACCTTCTCCTTCTGATCTTCTCATGCAGTCAGTCTCACTGGTTATTGTTACTAGCCTGCCCTCATAGGCTTGGACTTGGGAGCCTGACCTACAAAGTACTCATGTTCTTCACCCCTCTGTATGACCCAGAAGGGGAGGCTGGACATCAGGCCTGCAGCTTCTTAAAGAACAGCATGAGTCATGACTTGGGACCACAATGGATGACAAGGACAGAGGGCAGTTATTTTTGGCCACATGCAGACTTCAGCAAAGGAAATCCTTGACCTATAATTTCATTTGGCTGAGTACATGTGCCACTTGAATTTCATATACTTGCCACTGACTTTTGAAAAGTATACTAATCACATTAAACCCAAATTCCTAATGAAGAGACTCTAAGCAAAGCAGTAAAAACACACAGAAGAAGCTGGACAACTGTCACCTTGGCCATTCCCACAGAGCTTGCATTCAATTCTGGAATGCCTTGATTGGTCTTATCACCACGTTCCCACATTCCATAGTCCTGAGGGGGAAAAGGTTATCATCAGAAAGGGAGAAAAAGGTATACAAGAAGTCCTATGAAAAAATGATTCCTTTATATTACCACGAGATTACTGACACATGAGTATAGCTTCTTGAAGACTTCCAATTTTATGGTTTTATATACTTACATTCTGGTCTTTTTAATTTCAGTTCCTATGACCTCTATGCAGAATTTTAGAAGAAAGTACTCAAGTAGAAAAAAAGTGTATACAAAAATACTCTCGGATTTCTTAGTTCTAAAAGCTGATAATTTATAAAAAAAACTCTTGATTTGTAGAGAACATAATATTTTATTTATCTTAAAAACAAAGTGTTACCCATCTATTTAGCTAATGCCTTTGAACATATGGTAAATTATAAGATGGAACAGAAAAGCTTTAACACATGAGTTATAATTAGATGAAGCCAACAAACTCACTTAAATCTTAAATTTAGCATTACCTTGAGCACAAAAAAAAATGCTCAGGAAGTAACTGGAGCCAAAGTCAAAATTAAGACACAGAACATTAAATATATATAGTACATTAAAATCAATTAATGTGAACTGGCTCAGAATACTGTCACACAAGAGTACTTGATACTTGCATGCCTAACTTTGGTGATTCCTATCTTCATTTAAAAATCTAAGTAATGGACACTGTTTTGAAATGCTTTGTGTACTATTGAAAGATTGCAAGTGGAAAGAACAGGATCAACGCCAAAATGTCATTTTTTATTTTTCACTTGCCAAATAAGAGTACTTGAAAATATGAACATTGAAACTCAGAGATGCTAGAGCCACATTAGACTCTGACCTGTGAGCAGGCCTTGTAGGTGGGCCTGGGCATTTCCTCTAGTACTCCTTACATCTGGACCTTCTTTTGCTCCAGTCCATCTTTATTCCAACCCTGCAGCTGTGCACCTGCTCTGATCAGCTTCCCCCATCCCCCTTCTACCAGGGTGCCAATGCTGCCTACCAATCCTTCAGACCAATTCAGGCTGGCCTGTACACCTGCTGTGGGACATTTTAGGGTCTATTTAAGGTATACATTAATGGATTTAGGTACAGCATGAGGTACATCTCAAAAATCCCCCTCACACACTGTATTCCAGGACAAAAATATGCACTTTGTGCCACAGTAGCAATCTTATAGCTCTAGTCTTGCTAACTTTCTGGTTAGTGCCAAATAGCCTAGCTCTTGAGAAACTATATAATGGTTTAGTTTAGATCTAAAATGTTCCCCCAAAGTCTCATATGTTCAGGGGTGAGGCCTTCAGAAAGTGACTGGATCATGAGAGTTAACTTTATCAGCGGATTAACCCATTATGGAGATCATAATCTGATGGCACTTTTGGCAGGTGACAGAAATTTAGAAAGCGGAGCTGAGTTGAAGGGAGTAGGTCATGGGGTTACATCTCATCCCTGCTTCTTTCTCTCTGGCTCTTTCCCTCTTCTTCTGTTCCTTGGATGCAGATAAACAATCTTCTTCTATTATGTTCTTCTCCCATGATGTTTCTGCTCACTATAGGCCTAGAAGCAAGGGAGCTGGCCACTGGTAGGCTGAAACCCTGAAGCCACAAGCCAAAACAAATCTTTCTTCTTATTAATTGTTTTTCTCTGGTATTTTCTCACACCTGACTGACTAACAAATTATGTAATTTTTTTTGGATGTCCGGAACACTGAAAAAAGCTACCAGCATTGATACTTACAGCGACTTTATATGCAGCTTCTATGTAAAAGACAAGATTTTGTATGAAGGCCACCTCATCAAGTGTAAAGATAATATGTAAGCCTAGTAAAGAAAACAATGAGATTAAGAAGTTACATTGTGAAAAGAGCTGCCACACTAGGAAATAATTCCTTTTACTTTCATTTTTCTTCCTTAAAATACCAAAAATTAATACTGAAATAAGTGACACAGTTAACATCTAATCTCAGAATGAGGAAGGAAGGAATGAGGGAGTGGGAGAGGAGAGGAAAGAAGGGAAGAATGGCTCTGTCTCTGAGTGTGTGCCTATGGGGAAAAAGTTAAAGAGAAGGTAGGGGTCTCTAGACCATGGACTTGTGCAGAGAAGATTCCAACAGTGTAAAGGCTATAGCCCAAAAGAACCAGTGACACTGTCATTATCCTTGAGTGAGCCAAAGGGAAGGGTGGTTATATTTCCCCAGTGCAGACAGGAAAAGACCCAACTCCTCTCCCCCTCCCCCTGAAAACCCAGCTCCCAGGACCTGCCCAAGGGGCTACATCAACTCACTGAAATAGGTAGTGACCAAGGAAGCTGGTCTTTGCTTGGCCCTGAAAATGCAGTTGGTTATGACAAGTACACACAATTTTAAAGTATGAATCCTTGAAGCAAGCATGGATACGATAAGACACTCACTCATATATCAACAATAGAAGTTCAGCCAGCAAGCTCCCTTGGATGTTTAACTAGAATCAACTTAAAAGACTGAAAATGGTTTAACAATATATATGAGTAGCCTTTAAATGACATTAGAAGGAAGTAGAGATGAAAACCAAATTGATACTGCAATATTAATTATAATAGCAAAAATATACAAATAAATAGTTAAAATGATTGTGGCACATCTGTTAATAAAGTTACTAAAATAACATATGAAAAGCTTATTAGATTAAGAGGGAAATGCTTTATAAAAGCATACTACTATGACTGAGGTATCAAACTACATTTTATATCACAGAAAGACTAATATCATGTGATATTAATATGTAAAAAATGCATAGAAAAATTTGGAGGAGACATATACAAATGAAAATTGGCTGTAAAACTTTTCCAAAATATCTATATCAAGCTCATATTACTTTTCATAAGCAAAAAGTACTTTTTATAAATGCATGTTTTATTCACAAAGCCATATTGATACTTGCTTATTCTGAGATGGCTCTAGTTTCAGTTGCCGTTAGAGTGAACAGAGGCCTCAGTATGTCAGTAGTGCTGAGACATGCAACATGTCTTAACCTGGGGATTGTCTGACCTACACAGGAACATCGACCACCTACAATGTATGAGCTACCTCACACAACATGGGCACTGTGGGCTGGTCGGACCACTCTGAGCACACTGTGTTCAAGTGAGGATGTGTCCAGGGAGGGTGAGCACAGTAGTGAGCGGGAGAGCTGAAGGGATATGGTGCTAATTCTGGAGGAAAAAAGTCAAAGAGCATTTATGCATCTGTTTGCAGACATTTTAACTGCCTGAGGTCACTCCAGGAACTAAGTGAGAATATAGAAAGGAAGCTATGGGCTCCATATCAGGAAGCTATCAACTGGCTCAACAGCCCTCATTCTCAAATGCTTGGATAGAAGCTGACAGTCTTGTCCACAGGTCACAGACCAGGTCCCTGCATTCCCCACCCTATTATAGACACAAATGTACATGGTAGCACAGAGAAACATGTGTCTCCTTTGCATAAACTGCTTATTTACAATACTGACTTCTAGAGTTTCAATGTGTCCCCTCCAATGAGTGCTGCCAATGTGCCAATAATAAGACATGGGGCCTAGATGAAGTCACTGGACCATGATGGCTCCTCTCTCTTGTTAATTGGGTCTTAGACCCTCATAAAAGAGGCTTTGATACTGTTCAGTTCTCTTGCCCTTCTGCTTTCTGCCATGTGAAGACACAGCATTCTTCCCTTTCAGGGGATACATCCTTTATCAAGCCAATGAACCTCTCAGAGCCCTGTTCTTGGGCTCCCCAGCCTCAAGAGATGTGAAAAAACAAATTTCTGTTCTTTCTAAATTTCCCAGTCTGGGTATTTTGCCATGATAGCACAAATGGACTAAGACATTGTCCCCTTCCCAGTCCCTTCCTGGATTATCACCCTCTGTATAATCACCCTCTGTATAATAGACTCAATGGCTCTGGCTCACCTGAGGCAGTCATCTGGGCCAGGTATAGGAGGAACAGGGAGGTGGCATCCACCTGGAGGTGGCCCCACTGGTCATCACCCACCACGGTGCTGCATGTGGCTGAGTTGTACTTGGCGTGTAGGCAATCTGTGGTACTCTGAGTATGCTTGAACTTCTCCACTTTGTCCACCTGAGGGAGAAGGCAACCAGGCTCCACACAGCTTCACAGATTCTTGGGTGGCAGAGGCCACACCTGGGCCAGTCACCTGACTCTAAATCTCTTATCTGCTACCTCTAGGGCCAGAGGGACAGGAGGCAGCTGCTAGTGAGCACCAAACATCGGGCTGTGCAGACAATTGTTCCTGCCCATTCACTGAAATTCCCCCACCCGGGAGGAGTTTAACCAGCTCTGCAGGGGTAAGGCTCATGCCAAAGGGTGTCTTTGCTTAGAGATCCCCAGCTGTGTCACATGGTAGATACTGAAGGAGAGGGAGAGAAGGCAGAGACCTGTTTAAATTTCAACTTTTTGTTTCCTAATATTGAAAGCAAAAGAACAACTGTGTCTCTGAACATGCTAACTGAGGACCGGGGCTGAATCACATTCAACTTTGAATCTGTGCAGATTCTACCATAGTATTCTAATACAGTATGTGTTCAATGAATTGTTTATTTATCCCTCATTGAAAATACCAGCAAATAGCAATGTCAAGTTTTAAAACTCAAGCACTTCATCTCAAATGAAAACATATCCTTTTATAAACTTGACAGAATAAACAAAATAGTACATGACTCTCTAAGAGGGGACTTTAAAAACTACTTTCTTAATTTTTTTAAAAGACATGTTCTTCTTTTATACAAACTCCTTTTTTTTTTTTTTTTTGGACACAGGGTCTCACTTTGTAGTTCGGGCTAGCCCTGAACTCACTATGTAGTCCAGTCTGGACTCAAACTTAAGGGAATCCTCTTGCCTCAGCTTCCCAAATGCTGGGGTTATAGCCATGTGCCACCATGCCTGGCTAATATACATGCTAACTCTACTAAAAGAGATTCTCAGAAACAGCATACTTTAAGATCATGGTTCTACAGTATAATAAAACTATCAACAATAATTCAAGAGAAAATAAGCAAAATATTTTCAGTTTTTAAGAAAAATTCAAAATACATTAAGTATATTAATTTTTACAATCAAATGACTTGAAATACTCACTCTGAAGCTCTGCAAGCACATGTCTGTCACCTACCTGTCGCATCATGCACTGAAGAAGACCTCGCATTAGTTTCACCACATTCTGTAGAAATAAAGTGGTTCAATAACAAGACCTAGATAGGTGCCTTGCTCCCCAAAATCCATCTCCTTACCCCACACAGACAATAAACCAGTGCTACTTGGCAACTGCTCTGAAAAGGCCAATTCCAAGCATACTTGAATGTTTTCCCTGGTCAGACTGTTGCTACTTCTCTATTCTATTACAAAGAAAAATCATAACAAAGCAATTTATCTCAGATCAAAGGCTTGGTTGAATGGCATCTTCTGGCTCTGAAATTCACTAACTCCCTGCTGCCATTTCAGCAACACAATTTTTATAAGCCTAGTACTTTGGAACTTTATGTCACATTTTTAGTAATTTCTTTTTGTTATAATAAGAATAAATTCAGCCCACCACACCTGCACCAAAGTAACCATGTTTTGGAAAAAAGGACCATTTGTGACAATTATTGTACTATGGAGTAAAGTTCTTACAAAAAGTGGCAGCCAAGATTTCTTAATAATGTGATGTGCTCCAATCAATCAGTATTATCATTATTAATGAAAAATAATCATTAATCAATTAGAAATGGTATTAAGGCATTGTGCAAAACACTTTACTTATATTATCTGACATTCTTGCGCCAGCCTCTGAGGTAGGAAGCATCATTGCCTCACTCTAGAGATGAGGAACCTGAGGGTGAACAATGTGAAGCAACACATGCAGAGGGCAGGACAACGCCCAGGCAGTCAAATTCACAGGTCAGAGTTCATGCTTTTTCTGTTTTTCCTGAAGCACTGGTGATTGAATCCAGGGCTTTGTGTGTGGAAGGCAAGTATCTACTACTGAGCTATATCCCCAGCAAGTTTGAGCTCTTAACTAGCACACTGTGTTGCCTTTTGTTTCCTCCACAGCTAGGGCCATTTAAAGACTGGTCTCAGCCAGGTGTAGTGGTATCATCTGTAATCTCAGCACTCCAGAGGTAGAGGCATGAGAGTTGCCACAAGTTCAAGGTCAGCCTGGGCTACATACTGAGAACCTGTCTCAAAAAACAAATTAGTAAAATAAAAAAAAAGACTAATATCATTTCGTTCAGACTGACACCTAAGCCCAAGTCAACTACTTCTACGTTTAAAAAAAAAAAAAAAAAAGACTGGTCTGAATTCGGCCTGTTCAAAATTCTGTAAAACAAGGAGCTGGAGAGTGCATTTTTTTTTTAAAGGTCAAATAGCCTAGTAGAAAGAAATTTCTACCCAGGGGCACGGACACATCCACTCTCATAGAATGTACATGAGAGAGGGGAGGACACCATTAAGGGCCCTGAAAGTTTGTCACCAGGGCCAAGTCTGGAATGAATTGCACATCAGATCTTCTCACTTGTAAAATTGTATGGTTCTAAAATATAGTATCACTTTATGTAATAAATTCTGTTGGGCAGAAAATGCCCAACATAGTAATTAGGAGGTACAATTAGGATAATTACAGTGATGTCTTGATATAAATATGTATAAAACTGATAGAGCATGTATAAGATAGAGCATATGTTTGCTGTTAGGCA
The DNA here is from genome assembly GCA_004025085.1 of Thryonomys swinderianus. NCBI lineage: Eukaryota > Metazoa > Chordata > Mammalia > Rodentia > Thryonomyidae > Thryonomys > Thryonomys swinderianus. Next base: position 6,408 of record PVIC010035209.1, on the reverse strand, counting down.
AACACACTTCGAAGTTTCAAATTTGAGTGCTTTCATTTCTCATTTCATGTGATTTTTTATATTGTTTTATGGAGGAGGAAAAAAATCTAACAGAAAGATAGGTATGAGGTTGGACCTTCTAAGTTGTTTTCTCTAAGTATTCTATTGCAGAAATGGAGAAGACTATACCCCAACATTTATTTCTACCTGCATAGCTACTTCTTTTTGGATTTTCCAGTTCAGGGAACAGGTGCTGAGCAGCCAAGACACCAGCCCTCAGTCACCATTACCTGCTCCAACTCATAGGCTTTGGCCTTGTCTTCATCACGGTCAGCATTCTTGCGGTAGGCCATGCCCAGGCCCCACACAGCCAGGATGCTGTAAATGTTGTCCCGCACCCAGGCATCTTTCTGTTCGTGGCTGGCTGACAGTAGCCCCGTAACAGGGTTCTAGTAGAGAAAAGATACAAAATAGCGTATCACTCTTCACAGAGCTCCTGGGTAATGAATGTTCTGTGAAGGGGACAGACAAGAACCAGAAATGAGGAGTGGAGAGAGTAGAGTTCTCATCCTTGCTCTGCCACTAACAAGTTTGATCTCCAGAGAGTAGTTACATCACTTCTCTGTGTCTCAGTTTCCTTATCTATATAATTATGAAATAAGACTAGAAAATGTCTAAGGAATCTTCTAACACTAGGATGTTCTTGCACTTCCAGATTAGACCATATTCCTTTAAGGACAAAAGACAAGAAACAACAAACATGAAAAACCTATAAAACTTCACTAATCTGTACATCAAAGCCTTAGGTCTTCTCTGGCCTTCACGTTTGCATATCAGTTGGTAAACAACTGAATCTGGTATCAAGGGACTAGGACCCAGGTCCCTGATCCACTTTCTAGACCTACAGGTTTCCATAGTGTGGTGGTTGTCATGCTCGCCTCACAGTTTCTGGACCTGTGTGCCCAGAGAAGCCACTTTATCTATCGTCAGCTGTACCTAAGTACTCCATGTACCTAAACAGGAAGTGCTAAGCAGGAAGACAGCTGTGATGTCATTCTTATTTAAAAAGGCAGCTCAGTTACTAAAAAGCCAGGCCTTCACATAAAAACTATACACAAAATGCTCATAGCACCATTATTTATAAACACTACAAAGCAGAATAGGCTGAATATCCATCAGCTGATGAATAAACAAACTATAACTTTCACAATACTATCAGTAAAAAGGAAATATTAACACATACTCGAACATGGATAAACCTTGAAAGCATTATGCAAACTGAATGAAGCCAGTGCCAAAGGTCAAATGTTGAGTGATTCTATTTATATGAAATCTCCAGGGTACACAAATCTGTACAGGTGGAATATCATAGGAGGCTGCTAATAGGGCTTTTTTTTCCCTTTTCTTTTTGGAGGTGATGAAGTACTCTGAAACTGACTGGAGTAAGGGATGTACTCTGAATAAAGAGTATACTCTGTATACTCTGTAACTCTGAATACAATAAAAATCATTCCATTGTATACCTGAAATAGGAGAAGTCCATGATAAGTAAATTATACCTCTGTGAGCTATTAATTTTTAAAAGCCAGTCCTAATAACTCTGAGCCTAAAAGTGAAAAAGAAAGGAAATGAGTCATACAAACATAAAACCTCTGTTGACTTTTCCTGAAAATATGCAAAGAAATACGTAACTAATAAAACTCATCACAACAATCAGAATCTTGCCAGTTTCAAAGAACATATTACTTAATACAGCCGAGGATGCAGCTTTGCAATAGAGCGTTTCTCCAGTGTGCACAAGGTCCTAGGTTTGATCTGCAACACCAAAAAGTGAGAAAAAAAAACCCACAAGACCAAACAAAAACAACAAAACAACCTTCACCCAAAAGGGAACCATAAAATTGACAAGAAGGCTCATGAAAAACTCCATTGGGTACTTTCAAAATGATACTGCCAAGGTTATTAGGTTAAAAAAATTGTCATTTCATATAGTCCCACCTCAGGTATGAAATATTTGACTTTCTGTTTTAACTAATCTATGCTTTCAACAAAACATCTAAAACTCAACTGGTATTACCCTCAGGGGGAACCACATACAGTGTGTTGACATAGTTCTCCAACCAGTAACTAGGAATCAGTGGCATCAAAGGCATCCGGAACTGAAATCTAGGAATGGCTGAGGGAAAGTATAATTCTTATTTCAATAGTGGATTACCAATTCTTTTTAAAAATCAGTATTCATCAGGATAACATATATATCTTTATCTGTTCTGAGGTCCGCTGAATAAACCTGGTCAGGAAATTCAGAGCAAAAACTCAATCCCTTCCTGGTGTCCACATGAACTATGAGTCTAGAGAGATAAACAACCTTTTGGTGACACAGCAGTGACCACTTGCACATAGTGCCAAGTGTGTTTTGGATTATGAAATGTCACTGTCCTGCTAACTGGAAGTCCACTTTCTCATTCTTTAGTTTGCCTTAACTGAGTGGATTATTTTATTCTACTCAAGACAAGACTACAGAGAAGTCTAGGTGTTTCAGGGGTATCTCACATCCACAGCTATGTATGTGTCAGCCTTCTAGAAATGGGGTGGTATGGTACTCAGCAAAAAAAAATGTTTTATGACTTGACTCTCTCTTTAAATCTATAAAACATAATGCATTGTGTTGGAAGATGTGGGTAGTTTCACTTTGTGGTGATTTATAAAAAGTGTAATGACCACAGACTGGCATATACTCTGTTACATCCAGTTTGCTCTCTCATCTACTAAGGACGACCCAGCGGTTCTGTCTTAGAGTTGTTCTCCAGATGCAGATGGATTGTTCTGCATCATCTAAACTCTCCCTGGTTCTTGTGCACCATCCAAATATTTATCCCTTTAGAGCTGTAGGATCTCTGGCTTATACTTTGCAAGCTAAACACAAACCCAGGCAAACACAGCCCACAGAAAGAAGGTAGGTAATTTGTTCAGGGTGAACCTACAGTTTCAGATATGATCACTGTGACCATATTGTTTTATAGTCCTATAGAAATATTAGTTATATCTTTACCTGCATATAGTAACATTGCAGAACTGTGTATAATCACACAGGTATCTTTTTTCTTCTTTTTTGCTTGTTTCCTTCTTCCCTCATTTTAGTAATTCCCATAAACACAGCCTTTGTAACAACCTTCTATATATTTGCCCATGTTTTTCTCTGTGCTACTAAAACTAAACATCATATATTGAATCAGATATAAAAATCTGATACGTGTATACTTTATATAAATTTCTATTCATCTATAGGTTTATTTGGGGGTGTCATTCTTAATGACTAATGTCGTAAGATGACCAGTAACCTCCCATTTCTCTTCTCCTTCAACAGAGCCTTGTGAGATCCTTCAGGCTGTCTGGCAGAGCTCAGACTCACACGCATTAGAGGCAGTACCACATTCCATGACACACACATCATATAAATCCATCCAGTCATTTGCCCTAATGATGGTTATTAATTTATTTTCCAGGGTCTTGTCTTTACTGCAATAAATATCCTTATGAGATATACGTTTTTCAATACTGCCTTTACCTTTTTTGGATTAGTTTTTTTTTTTTTTTTTAAGTACCAGGGATCGAACTCGGGCCCTTGTGCACCCAAGGTTGGCGTGGTGCCTTTAGCTTTTTGGTATAATTCCAAAACTATGACTGCTAAGTTGATACGCTATATGTAAATGTGCTTTTAATAAATATCCCCCATCCCTACCAGTGAGTTATCAAAATTTGAAATTCTTTGTTAGTTTCATGAGCATAAAGTGATATCTCACCACCCTTATTTTTAAATGTTTTATTTCTCTACCAGTGAATTTAAGTATTTATTCATTTTGGGGGTGGCAAGGTACCAGATTTGTTCTTCTGTGAAATAATTTTTAGTTTCTTTGAAACTAGTTATAGTTTCACCATTTTTAGGTACCATTTCTACACATCACTTCTAAGTACTCCTCTGAGCTCTAACTGTTCAAAACTTGATCACAATCCAGCAGTGACCTTGAAGGAATGACTTAACCACTTCAATCTGTGAAATAGGGACTACCTCAATCCTATACCTCATAGGGTTCTTTGTGAAGATTAAATGAGCTAACATGTATCAAGAATGTTAGACTGCGCCTAACATATATAATTAATAACTGCTAACTAGTGTTATGACCTATTTGAAGAGTTTTCATTCATATTATATTTTTCATATATAACTGTAAAAATTTCAGGAAATGATATGAAGAAACAGGGAAACAGGGTTAAGGGAAGAATGTGCAAAAGAGCTCAATGTACCCATCGTGTGTGTGTGTGTGTGTGTGTGTGTGTGTGTGTGTGTGTGGTACATGGAAACAAATTCAGGACCTTGCACTTGCCAAGCAGGTACAGTACCACTAACTCCCCAGCCTACCCATAATTTTTTATTAGGAAAAAACAGCTAAATCTAGGTGCCTTCATATTTATTGTCCATTTATATCTTTATTTAATTGACATAACTCTAAATGTTTTGGGGTATAGCATGATATTACAATACATGTATGTAATATGTAATGATAACATCAAGGTAATTAGCATTTGCATTTACTTTCATTTCATTTCTTTTTTATTAATATAAGTTTATAAGACATAAAGATTATATTTCTTTGAGGAATTGGTACACATATATAACATCTTATTTCTTTTTTCATCTCCTCCTCTACCTCTGTTACCTTTGTTGTAAATATTATCAGTTGAGCTATTTTATCCAATTGCTATTTTTTTTTTTTTTTTTTTTTTTGAGACAGGGTCTTGCTTTGTAGTTCAGTCTGGCTCTGAGCTCACTATGTAGTCCAGGCAAGCCTCGAACTCAGCAATCCTCCAGTCTCTGCCTCCCGAGTGCTGGGATTACAGGCGTGAGCCACCACGCCCGGCTCCAATTGCTATTTCTGAAGCAAACAAACACCTGACAACTCTGTGCCTCTCTCTACCCCAGGTCTTGCCTTTCTCCTTCCAGTCTGAACTGTATTCACTCAAATAAATCTACTCTTTCTGTTTAACTTTACTAAACTCTCTGCATACTTTGCCTTAAAGAATCATGACTAGGGCCGGAGATTTAGCTCAGTGGTTCCAGCGCCTGTCTCACAAGCACAAGGTCCTGAGTTCGATTCCCGGTAACTACATACAATGCTGGATGTGGTGACTCATGCCTACCAGCAATCAATACCACATACCACAGTGCAGGGCGTGGTGGCTCACACCTGTAATCCCAGCACTCGGGAGGCAGAGACAGGAGGATTGCTGAGTTCGAGGCTTGCCTGGACTACATAGTGAGCTCAGGCCCAGCCTGAACTACAAAGCAAGACCCTGTCTCAAAAAAAAAAAAAAAAAAAAAAAAAGAATCATGACTAAATTAACATCAGCAGCAAGTTCTAGAATAATATCAATTCTCTCACTCAACAGTCCTTTTTGGAGGTGACTCGGTATGGGATCATGAAGGAGGACAGAGCAACTACAAGGATATGTAGGAACAATAAAGGAGGAGGTATGCCAATACAGTCTTAGTGGAGAAAGCACAGCTCTTGCTGAGACTCGGACCTCTGCTGCATGCTGCCCTGACAGTGACAGACTTACATTCCAGGATAAGAGGCTAGAAGCAGACAGGCCTCAAAAACTATGTTTCATTGACAGCAAGGGGCCAAGAGCTGGGCAGATCATCCTTTAAATCCAGTCATGTACTTGCTGCTCTCACCTTCTCCATCTCTTCTCAGTTTCTATCTAGCAAAGTACCCTTGTTGGCTCCGTTGTGAGGAAAAAAAAAAAAAAAAGACCAGGGCCCAAGGGTAGACTGGTAACAAGTAACACCAACATCTCACTAGTTTCTTACAACAAACATTTACTTCTCATCCATGCCTGTGTCCATCTGTCAGGTATGCTTCTATTAGGTGTTATCTCTACTGAAAGAGAATGTATCTAAAACATTGCCTGTGTCCTGGCAGGGGTAAAAGACACCTAGTCATGACAGTCAGTTCACCATAAAGATGCCACAATCCTAAATATGCATGAATCTATGAAAGATGAGTACTAAGATGGACAAATCACAGTCCAGTGCAGAAATAAATCCATACAAATACAGCACACTGATTCTTGGCAAAGGCCTAAAGATAGGGCAAGGGAGAAACACAAGCCTTTTTAACAAGTAATGTTGGGACAAATGGGCATACGTTTGCAAGCAAATGAACCTTGATCTATATCCTATACCTGTACAGTTAGGAGAATACTGCCCTCTCAGCCATGTTGAGTCTTCTGATTTACAAATGTGAGGTATCTTTCTGGTACAACTTTTTTTTTTTTTTTTTTTTTTGAGACAGGGTCTCGCTTTGTAGTTCAGGCTGGCCCTGAGCTCACTATGGTGCCCAGGCAAGCCGCCGCGAACTCAGCAGT
>PVIC010035208.1:0-19177 GCA_004025085.1 Thryonomys swinderianus | reverse complement strand
GGGAGGGAGGGAGGGAGAGAAGGAAAGGAGAGCCGGTGTCCCTTCCCCTTCTTATAAGGACAGTACTTCTGTTTGATCGGAGCTTTGACTCTTGCAATCTCACTTAACTTTATTGTAATTATCTCCTTAAGTGACTTGTATCTAAATGTCATCACATAGAAAGTTAAGACAGTTTCATCCATAACAATATATATGCCTTTCTGATAAGCCCAAGAGACTCCTAATTCTTAGATACCTCAATATAAAAATGCATAATAAAAACCTAGGAAATGTAAATGCATTCCATGTGTAAATAACCTAATGGAATATATATATATATATGTGTGTGTGTGTGTGTGTGTGTGTGTGTGTGTGTGTATGTAAACAATATCTCCTGACTATAGTTAAAGGAGATATGAGGTTAATTTAGGTTTTCCTGTAGAATATAATTGATTTGTAAATATACATTTCCATTAAGTTTATACACATCAAGATAAAACAGTTTAAGATATTGTAACCCTCACAACAATGGCAAGTTCATAACATATAGAGCTATTTACTTTGTAAATTCCTTATAAAAATTTTCCTATTTGGTCTCCAGAAAACGCAAACAATCATTAATTTTACCCTTCAGATAGAGGTAGGGATTTTTTTAATGTTATCTTTATTGCTATTAGGATTTTTAATGAAGATGTAATCATAGTACTCTAAAATACAATGTTATTCTGCCGGTAAGTGGGAGCGATGACCTATTTATTTTTTAAAAAATGTTACGTGAAATCTCTTAATGATAGGAACATTATCTCTTTCCTTCAATTTTGTTCAGTACCAGGGATCAAACTCATGACCTGGCACTTCCCAGGCAGGCTGTACCACTGAGCTACATCCCCGACACAGAGAGCTGAACCCCCAGCCCTTCCTTCACATTTCTGCCTCCAGCTTTCATTTCTTCTATTCATTTTCCTGTTTAGCCACTGAACTTTCTACCATTTTTGTATATTCAGCTACTTCCCTTATATTTGAATATAATTTTGAGTTTCCTTTCTTCATGGAGATCTTGTTTCCTTTCTGTGATAGGTCAGTCTACTTGCATGTAGTTCATAAAATGATCTGCTAGCACTTTCTGTTACTTTACTGAAATATTATTTTCATGATTTCCTGAGACTGTTGTTGCCATTGGCAACAATTTTTGCATGTTATCTACTTTCTCAGGCTTATCAACTCTGAAACAGCTGTTTACCTGAATTGGGTAGTTATTTTAAAAGACTGTTCTCAGGAAATATTTAATACCCATGGAAACCATCATGAACAAAGAGACAGATACTCTTAGACAAGAGAAGTGCTATACCCAGAGAATTTGGGGGATATTAAGACTGCACTGTTTGAGAGTGAATTTTAGGAAATGTTTTTACTCAGCCAGCTTGCAAAGGATTATTGGAAGCTATAATGCGCCCATAATAATGAGTATATTTGAAAGGGCAATTCTTTTATTCATCCCAGAATGCAGCAGAAACTATTTTGGGTGTGCTTTATTCTTTTTAAGCCATAGGTGGTCCTTATCTCTTCTCATTTTGTGTCTGGTACTTTTTTACTTCTACTTTTAAAAACCATCTTAGAATTTTATACTGAAAAACATTTCACTTTACTTCTAGATTCAAAAGATAGTTAAATTATGACAATTTTACTGAGCATGTTTGGTGGCCTAAACCTTCCTTTACCAAAATGTAGAGATATGAATGTATTCATTTATTTGTTCAGCAAGGATTTATCAAGTTTATATTTTATGCTAGATACCGGACTAGCTGAAAATATCAGTACTGAGCCTGTTTTCTTTTTTTGTTTGTTTTTTTGTTTATTGAGACAGGATTTTTATGTAGCCCAGATTAGCCAGAAGCTCATGGCAATCCTCCTGCCTCAGCCTCTCAAATGCAGAGACTCCAGGAGTACACCATGCACTTCTTAAACTGTAATCTGCTCGTTGAGGAAAATAAACATTCATCAAATAGTTATAAAAACAAATTGCCAATTTTAACTGTGACAAATCCTATGCAAAATTGGAACACAGTTCTAGAAAACTTTAAAGACAATGGAGTGTTGTAGAATAAAATGTCATTTAATTCTTCCTCATGGCAGTACCACCTTGACCATTAGTCATCACTGGAAGCTTCCTTGGCAAAGATGAGGGTGTGTCTGTGTGTGTCATGCAGGAGTGACCTCAGTTACTACACACACTCTTCCACACACTCCTTTCTGCCATTATTCTCTACTCTGTTTCCTGCCCACCATTAAACAAGCAACTTTCTCCATTTTTTACTTTTATTATGATATTTCTATTTTACAGCTTTCTTACTATCCACTTAATCTCCTGAAACCAGGAACTAAATTCCACTTTTTGTCCTTTAGTTTGAGTGTTGGGTATTGTATCTCAGCGATGAGGAAGCTAATGCAGAAAACTGACCCCAAGCATGAGTTCCTTGCTAAGACTATACCAGACTATGTTATCCAAAAGGTTTTGGAACTGCCTTGTTAGAGGAGTTAAGTTTTGAAAATTTCAGCTACAGAAGCAAAGTAAGTAGGAATTGTGAGAAATCCCAGTTATGACTCATAGGAGCAGGGTACTGAGAGAAATACGGACATTATAAATGAGGCTGAAAAGTTTTTGGTTGGGAAAAGGGACTATTTTGGCAGCTGGACCAAAGACCATGTGTGTGTTATGCTCTGGAAGAAACTTGTCTATACTCTCGTCAAGTGTGGGAGACTTGGTAAGAGGCTAAACTTAGTGGTAGTAGATGAACTGATCTGGTAGAGGAAATTTCAAAGCAGCCTGTTTTAGTTACATTTCTCTCATTGGTGAAACACCCAACACACAAAGTGAAATGTGAAAAAAAAAAGTGAAATGTGAAAGGGTTTATTTAGCTCACAATTTGTAAAGGCTTCCGTCCATGGTTGGCTGGCTCCAAGGTAGAGTGGGACATGGCACAGCGGCATCTCAGAGGAGAAGCCATTCATGGTACCCACATGGTAGCAAAAGCAGCAAGGGAAACTTATAGAATCTTTCTCGCCCTTTGATCCTGACTGCCTGAATTAGGCCAGTGCCAAACCAATCAATGCATTGGTCTAGTAATCACATGTCCTTAATTCCAGTATCACATATCCCAGATCCATCCACACCTGAAAATGCTACCTACAGCTGCATGAGGGCTTGGGGAACACCTAGACTCAAAACCTAACAAAGCCCAATGTTCAGGCTGTATCATGAGTACTGCTGGCTCATGCTAGCCATGATTCAAAGAGGCCTGAATACTGCTCAAGTTGGAGGCAGATATTGGCATCATCTGCATGATGTTGGTGTTATGGGCATGCAGAATGTAAGAGCTGGGGTCAGGGAGGCTTCCACATGGATTTCATAAGAAGGCCTGGGAGACCAGGCAGTGACCCTCTGAGAGGGGAATGGGTGAGGCTATGAAAGTAAAGCTGAAAGTGGATTGAATAGTGGGAGATGAGAATATTAGACAAAGGTTGTCTGCTAAGAAAGTCACAGGTGGTCCACAGAACGAGCTCAGGAAAGAGCCCTGTGAGCTACAACTAGTGATGCCATAGAACTGGTCCTACCAGACTTCATCCAAAATGGGGAGTTCACATCTCACCAAAACTTGCCCCAGGAGCTCGACATAGAACTACAGGAGAGACTGCTTTCTCACTTGGTCCTCAGACTTCTTTGAATCCTATTACTTTTAATCCCCTTCCCATTCTTCCTTTTTTAATAGAAATGTTTAAATTCCATCATTATTCCTTGTGATTGGGTAAAAAAAAAATGTTCGCAAGTAGTTTTCTTAAGTGTCAGAAGAGATTTGGACTTGGACTTCTGAAAATGCTAGTACTGTTGAGTTTTAGGGGAAGGGATTATTGGTTTTCTGGTTGTATTCAGAATAGCTAGATTATATTATACATAACTGTCTTTATTTGGAGATTAATTATGATTTAAGGTGTGTTTGGGTGCCAAGTTGATAGATGACTGTGATCTTTAATCCACAATATATCAACTTCCTTGGATTAAGAAATGGCTAGCAAGGCCAGAGGGTTAGCTCAGTCATTCTGGCGCCTGCCTCACAAGCACAAGGTCCTTAGTTCAATCCCCGGTGATCACATACAATGCTGGGTGTAGAGACTCACGCCCACTGACAATCAATACCACATACCACAGTGTCGGGCGTGGTGGCTCATGCCTGTAATCCCAGCACTCGGGAGGTAGAGACAGGAGGATTGCTGAATTTGAGGCTTGCCTGGGCTCCATAGTGAGCTCAGAGCCAGCCTGAACTACAAAGCGAGACCCTGTCTAAAAAAAAAAAAAAAAAAAGAAACAGCTAGCAGAGTCAGAGATTTAGATCAGTGGTTCTGCACATCTGCCTAGCAAGCACAAGGTCCCTGGTTTGATCCCCGATAACCACACACCACAATACCAGGCATGGTGGCTCGTGGCTCACACCTATAATTTCAGCACTTGGAAGGCAGAGGCAGGAGGATTGCTGTGAGTTTGAGGCTAACTTGGGATACATAGAGAGTTCAGGGCCAGCCTGAAATACAAAATGAGATCCTGTCTCAAAAAAGCGAACAAACAAATGCCTACCGATTTACTAGTAAATATTTCTAGGTGCATGTGGGTGAGCTATGGAGGCATCCTATATACTCTACTGTGATACTGTTGCCCTTTATTTCTAGTGCTGTTCTCTTGCCTTGCTTCCCAGCCACAGGAACTAAGCACTATTGCCCTTCCGTCATGAGGTTTCTGCCTTGGAGCCTGCTGACCGTGTACTGAATCTCCTGAACTGTGAGTTTAATCAAACCTTTTCTTCTTTAAATCTTGGTGCTGGGTACTGTGTCTCAGTGACCGGAAATCCACCTGATATAACCACTACAGTGAGACCCTCAGGATAATAGAAATAGGGCAAAGAAAAAAGAAAACTACTTTCAGCAAAAGTAACAGGTACCTTGATACAACCTAAAGTTATAAAAGAGGAAAACACTCCATGTGCTTATAGAGCATGCCTGCTGGCAAAACTGGAGTGAATCAGACAAAGTGAGAAATAGGAGCCACCCTTCACTTTATGCAGAAAAGGTTCATAGTTAGCATTGCATTTTGGAGAGTTTACTGTTGTTGGAGATGTACAAATTAATTATACAGTATGAACTGGGTGCAGAAGTGAGCATCCCAAATAGTGGGGATGTAACATTGATGTTATCCATGAAGTATCTGAATGCTCAGATCCAAAGGCTTTTTAAATATTAAAGTCACTGAGACTGCTTCATAGACTGAATGAAGGATGGACCAGGGGATGGTATCAACAATTCCTATTTTCTTGCTTTCGATTATGGGTGTTCAGTGACACCATTTTTGAAGATAAGAATACTAGAGAATGATTTGTGTAGGATGGAGTACAGGTGTGCTTTTGCTATGAATCTTACCTTCATAGACCCTTCAGTTCAAAGAAAGAAAGACACCAGCAGATATTTATTAACCACAACTGTGGTGTGCACCGTAAAGACAAGAAATGAAAGATGTTCCTGGCATAAAAGAAGAAGTCTACATAAAATTTAAGTAATTGGACACCTCTGTAAAATACTTTTGAAAGTTAATGCCAAAATTATACATAGAGAAATCATCACTGTACTCATTGCTTTAGTTTTTAGTTGACATGAGGATTTAATTTTTTAAAATTATATCTTAACTATAAAAATAAAAGAATGTTGGAAATCATAAATATTAAGAAAGAGTTAATATGTATTTTAAAATAACATGATTGTTGATAGTAATAGTAATATATGGAATATAATAATCATATTGTTTATCCAGAAAGGTTACATTTCAACTTTCAATAGTCAAGAGATCGTATTTTTTTATTTTATTTTCTTTGAGTAAAATAAAAAAAATCACTGAAAATATTATTTCATATTGTTAATTGGTTTGGAATATTTCACACTGTATAATTTCAAATAATGGCTTATCAGTTTAGTTAACTTTGGCCTCAACTCTAATCAGGACTTTTCATTAGATTATCACAATAAATGGAAATTATTTTGTCTTGTACTTGAAAACATGCTTTGTACTTCTTTGAAAAATTTTTAAATTATTCCTTAATGTTTAGCACCACTTTCATTCCCAATTTTCCTCTCTAAAAAAAGACAGACAGACAGACAGACAGACAGACAGACAGACAGAGACAGACAGACAGACAGATAGATAGATAGATAGATAGATAGATAGATACATACATACATACATACATACATACATACATAGGTAGGGCGCATAGTGCACCCTTTTAATCATATATCCATGTGATTTTTTTTTCCAGAAGTTTAGATAAAGGCTCAGAATTTTTTTTATTCTTTGCAGAATATTCACTTTCAGGACACTGATGTCCATATAAGAAAACTTTTTAAGGAAAATAGAGGAGGTGGGGAGCTTCCTCCTTCCGTTTCTCCTCTTTTATGTTTCTCTTTTCCTCCCGCTCTTGTCCTAACCCTCCCCACCCCCTGTACTCTCCAACTGTTCTTCTCTCCCAGATGGGTTCTGTTGCAAACAACCCTATTCTCTCACATGCTGATAAACATATCTCATTGTCAGCTCGCTCCAGCTGTGCACCTTTACGGGTTCATGGCTGGGAAAAACCTTCTGGCTAAACAATTCTGTGCAAACTTCAAATAAAACTTCACAGCTCCTGGGGTATTACAGTATATCCTGTTTCCTTAAGGATGACTTTATAACAAATACATAAATAAATGAAAATAAATAAAAAACCGTGTTTCTCCAGGTGTTGCTGTATGTTTCACATACATCTACACACAGAGCACACAACGAGGCTGACTGATACCTACTGCAATTTTTTTCATGTATTTTAAGGGATACAAATTAATTTTCATTATGATGAATTATTTAGATATATGAAAAATTGACCTATGTTGTATTTATTTTCGCTGAAGTCCACTTATTTGCATAGCTGGTCAAATGAAGAAATGGACAACTTTTCAATATTATGTCACAGCGTCACCTGACAACTATCATCCTTTATCCCATTATGTACACTCAGGGTCGCAGTGGGCAAGATCACAAACATGAAAGTGTTGACACATTGAACATCCTTGTTCCTCTTTCCACTGTTGACCTCAACCCATTGACAATTACAGTATGGAATTTTGAACATTCTAGGCCTGTATGAAGTTTCCCCCCAACACAATCATATAACAAGATGCTACAGAAAGATCAGGGTTATTATTTGGTTTTAAATAAGTGGTCAATAAATATTAGTTTAATTTATCATTTAAAATAAATGAAAAATGAAAAATCTAAAACTGCAAATTACCTAAGTGCTATTAACTGTTTTTAATAATTCACTTTTCTTTTTTTAAATTGAATTCTTTATTGGTACATTTTATATACAGCTTACAATCACACACAACTTTGGGGAATTTGTACCAGTATATGACACAAGTTAATTCTCATTTTTGCCCGCATGCCTACCCAACCATAACCCCCACCCCTTATATACATCCTCTTTTATTTTCTTTCAGAATTATATAAATTCTTTCCCTGTATTACATTCCCACATCAAAATCCCTTTGTATATTTCCTATTTTACAAAAACTATCATATATTCTGGAACTTATTTACATCTACAGGTTCTCATACCAAAGAAAAGATCCAGAATTTGCATATCTGTGATCTATTTATTTCACTTATTAGTGTGTCCTCCAGGTGTATCCATTTGCACATAAATGAACGAATCTTGCCATTCTTGATGGCAGAGCAATACTCCATTTTATATTTTTAAAAACCCACATCTTCTTTATCCAGTCTCTAGTCGATGGGCATTTGGGTTGTTTCCAAGATTGGGCTATCATGAACTGAGCTGCTGTGAACAAAGGTGTACATATGTCTTTCCAATGTGATTTTTTAAACTCCTTTGAGTATATTCCTAGCAGGGGAATAGCAGGGTCAAATGGGTCCTTTAGTCCTAGTTTTCTGAGAAATCTCCACACACATCTCCACAGTGGTTGCACAAGTCTGCAATTCCACCAGCAGTGGAGAAGGGTTCCTTTCTCCCCACAGCCTCACCAGCATTTATTGTTGGTTGATTTTGAAATATCAGCCATTCTTTGTGGAGTGAGATGAAATCTCAGTGTTGTTTTCATGTGCATCTCTCGAATGACCAGTGATGTTGAACATTTCTTCATATGCTTCTGGGCTGCTTTGACTTCTGCCTCTGAGAAGTGTCTGTTCATTTCAGACGCCCATTCTAGAAGAAATGGATACATTCCTAGACACATATGAACTTCCAAAGCTAAGCGAAGAGGATATAACAATGTTAACCAACCAGATATCGATCTGGGAAATTGAAAATGTAATTTAAAAACCTACCAAAGAAAAGCCTTGGTCCTGACAGGGCTTCACTGTGGAATTGTACAAAACTTTTAAAGAAGAGTTAATGCCACTAGTTCTCAATCTTTTTAATGAAATCAAAAGGGAAGCAGTACTCCCAAATCATTCCTTGAAGCAATCATTATCTTGATTCCAAAGGCAGAGAAAGAACCAACCAAAAAAGAAAACTACAGGCCAATCTCTCTAATGAACATTGATGCAAAAATCCTCAATAAAATACTGGCAAACAGAATACAGAGTTGTCAAGAAAATCATACACCCTGATTAAGTCGGATTTATCCCAGGGATGCAAGACTGGTTTAACATACATAAATCAATAAATGTAATACACTATATTAACAGACTCAAGGACAAAAACCACATGATCATCTCAATAGATGCAGAAAAAGCATTTGACAAAATCCAACACCCATTCATGATCAATACCCTGCAAAGAATCAGAATAAATGGACTTTATCTCAATTTAATACAAGCTATTTATGAGAAACCAACAGCCAGCATCATATGTAATGGCAAATATGGAAACCTTTTACACTAAAATCAGAAATGAGACAAGGATGCCTGCTGTCACCATTCTTGTTCAGTATAGTGCTGGAAACATTAGCCATAGCAATCAGGCAAGACATAGAAATAAAAGTGTGGGAAGCAGCTCAGCATGGTGTAATTGGACCAGGCATTTATGCCTGGGGCTTTGGGGAATAACTCCTGAGTCAGGGGTCTGCACTTTATGGTGCTGCCCTGAATATACCAGATGATCTGCTCTAACAAGGAGCTGCCCTGGGTTACCACCAGAAAACATGTCCTGGCTCCAGGAAAATTCCCTTATTCCTGTGCTGGGCCCGCTGACCATTGTCTCTCAAGTTAGCAACGTGTTGTTTCTCTTCCAGTTTCTACGTAGGCTAGGACAGAGTTCCATAGAGTTAGCAGAATTAATTAACTATATGATGGACATACTTACTCTTCTGGTCTTATTGTATTAAAAGTTAAGCATTAATAGAAAATAGTACAAGGAAGTTAGAGTTAGGGAAAAGATTTACGAAAATTGTAGTTTGACATTTTGAGAAATTGATTCTAGACTTAGGATCATGTTTATAGTTACCATTTGTTCTGTTCTAGTTTCTAAGAAGTGTACTGATTTCTTCACCACCTGTTTTTGTTTCTACCAACCAAATGATAAATGTATAAGATCATAGTAACCATTACTGATGTCATTTTACCCTTCTAAATCAGAATAACTATAGCCTGATCAATAAACACGGGGCCTGCTGAGAGGTACTGACTGAGAGGTCCTTTCGATCCCATCTTTGTTTGTCTTTGTCTGTCTTGTGTTTTCTTCATCCTCACCCCCCTGACTCAGGTGCTGTCTGATTGCTGGCAGGCCCCGGCATAAAAGGAAGAAAGGAAAGGAAGAAGTTAAACTGTCACTTTATTTTCTATGGTTGATTGAAAAACTGTTAATACTTCCAATTAATTGACTACCAGTTAAGGTTGTGTTAAGTACATGTACCAACTCCACGAGGTAAGTGTAATGGTTATATACTGCAAATAGATACTAATAAGTTTAAAATATATGAATGCATTTTGTGTGATTATGGTATAATTTTATATAGTTTATTTTCACTAATGTTACCCAAAAATGTAATGAGTAATACTCATTACTTGTAAGTTAACTGAACTGTATGCCTATACAGTCTGGAAAGTTGCTATAAAACCAAGAAATAAAACCTAGAAATGTTCAACTCTGTGCATAATTTTTATTCTACTAGTAAATATGCATTATTTACATTAATGTTTCATATTTAATTCCATTTGAAAGAAGCCACTTTCACTGATTAAAATGCCTTTTAGAGTACTACTGAGTTTTTAAAAAGTCTTAGAATGATGATCATGAATGCCCATAAATAACTAAACAAATTCTCTTCAGCTTTTGAATCACAAAATTTGAATAATATGAAGACTACATGAAAGTTCACATTTTGCCAATGTAATCTTAACTTTCCTTATTCAAAAAATAATATTTTTATATGTTATTGTGTGTAAGCATAGTTTCATATTGCTTATTCCCTATTAGTATTTTACTATTTATTATAAGAAAAGTGCTATACAATAAAGTGGACAACGTATATTCAAGAGTCAGTCTGAGGCAATTTGCATATTTACTTTAACCATGACCTATCTTTGCTAGCAACAAGTTTGTATTTATGAATAATTTTTCATTTGTTTTGTCTTTTTGTTTTTAGATGATGCTGAAAACCTTAGAAGTAACATAACTGGTGACAACAATGAAGACTGGTAAGTCATAGTGAAGATTCCTTATCACAATTTTTTTCATGATCAAATGATTGATGTGCAGGATGTTATTCTCTACTTAAAGAGGGAAAATAGATGAACATTGCTCACTACATAATTTTCTGAATTTCACATCATGATGGATTAAAGGATTTATTCTAAAAATGTATGTGAAAATAAATTATCAGAAACTGGCAAAATAAACAAAAAAGTAAAAATTCTCTAAGAAATAATCTGGTTAAAAAAAGGAAACAATGCTTGTGTAGATAGGGGCAGGAGGGAGGTAGGATGGGTAGGGGAGGGGGAAAAATGAGAATTAAGTTTTGTCATATACTGGTACAAATTCTCAATGTAGTGTGTAATTGTGACATGTATATAAAATGTACCAATAAAAAAAGAAAAAAATAAATAATCTGTCCATTCTGTAGTTATCATATACATTCTTCTCAGATGTGTGGTGGAGAATGTGCCATTAGGATGAATCACTCAAAAGGAATTTTCTTTGAAGATAGGTTTGATTATGTGAATGGAATAAAACTTGAAATACAATTCATCAAAGGTTTTTGTATACTGACAGGAAATGCTTCCTCCATGTGTCTGTGCTAACTCCATTACAGGATGTTTTTCTGGTATTTGGATATTTCTTAACTATCATCTGTGCTCTAACATAGCAACTTGACAATTGTGGGAATAAAATAGACAGCTGAGAGCTCTCAATAACTTAAATAAAATGGGCTTTCCCAGGCACACGTGGATGTTAGGTCAAAATTAGAGATTACCCATAAGTTTTTCTTAAATCTGTTGGATTTCATATTGAAATTAATATGCATGCCTTTTCATTTATGATTATTGTTTGTATTTTATGTATTTCCACTTGTGTTTATGAATTCCTGACTGGTCTTTGTTTTTCCTTAATCTTAAGATACATATTTTAGTTTCCTTTTACTATTAAGTATTATGAAGATCATGTTTGTAAGATATATATATATATATAAGATTTTATATATATATTTTATATATATATATATTTTATATATATATATATATATATATATAAGATTTTTGTGTTCAATACATGCCAAGAAGTGGACTAGACTCTCTCATATATGTTATAAAGGCAAATGCACAGCCATATTATAAAATAAGCATTACTCAAACGCTATGATGTCAAAATCATGCACGTGATCTGAGGTCCTGCCAATAAGAGAATTTATATCCCAATTGGGTCCTTTGAATACAAGAGACTGTTTTGTGTTGTGCATATGCATCTTTCACTCATTTGGGATTTAAGAATTAGGTCCGATGAGTGATTTTCTATATCAAAATTCTTAACCTATGTTTGAAGCTTATTTTATCTGTTAAAAAACGAGGGTAGAATATAAAGCCAGTTTGGAGAGGTAGATAGAAAACTGTCTTGGATAATTGGTTGGGTTATTTGAAGTAAAATGATCGCTGAACAGAAGCGCTGACCACTGCTTTTCTCCTTCGATTCTCCCATCCTTCATGTAGCTGTCCAAAGCACACATACATTAATTAGCTCAAAGTACACAGCTTCAGGTTACAAGTCTACAGAGAAGAATAAATAGGCTGCTTGTTCTCAGAGAGCCTGTCGTGCATTAAGGAACTCTAACTCACAATTATATATCACATATTAAACATAATTACAGGATACGAGGGAAGAATAGAAAGGGGCTGAAGTCTAAGGGCAGGAAGAGTGTGAGCAGAAAGGCTAATGAGGAAGGAAAACCAGGAATAATTTCTTTAGTAATTAACACCTAGGCTGGATCTCGAGGGTAAGCCTGCTTTCATGTGTGTGGAACTGGCAGCTCCACTCCGATACATTAATTAAGGAATTTCCGGAGTTTACCTGAAGGCACAATCCTGTCTTCATCTTCCAAAAATTTAGTTACGAAGCCAACAACAAATAATTCAACACCTATGAATTGCTTAACCACTGCTGTCATTTCTTCTATTGGTTTATTTTATCTTAAAGTGATGCATAAACCCTCAGGAAAATTTTACCCTCAGGAAAATTTACCCTCAGGAAAATTTTAATAAAATTTAGTATGAAAACAAATCGGAAGGGAGATGTGACTTTGCCCCTCTTTTCAGAAAGCTATTTGAGTCATTGTGTAAATTGGATTTGCTTCAAAATAAAAAAAGGCTCAGTGATTTGGGGGCTTAACATAGTACTGTCTTCGAAGGATTATATGAAGGCCAACATATCAACAAGAACTCTCTCATACCTGAGTTCTAAATTTGTTTACAGGTAAAGGAGATGATACACACACTTTGAAATTTTTTCTTTGTGATAGGTTGTGTCATAAAGAAATGGAGAAGAGCTCTAAATATTGTATTTTGTTTTTATAATTCAAATAAGGGATACTCTTAAAAATATCCCTATATTTGCTTTCAAGCAACCTTGAAATCTCAGTTGAATCCATGGTCAATGGAGAGAAAAGGAATATCCAATATTTTACATTTATTAGGTGTGGGATTAAGTTAACTTTGTAGGTATGTGAAGAGAAACTTACTGATTAGCAAGAAGTAGAAAGATAGAAGATATATGTCTAAAAATATTTGTGTAAAGAAAAATATTGCTACCAAGATGTTTAAAATATTTTGTCTTACAGTGGGTGGTATTTAAAAATATAATTTGCCTCTCCTTTAATGCTACCTAATTCGGGAAAACAGAGTAGGGAGTGTTTTCCTACTCTAATTTAGAGATAAGAACTCTGGCAGCAGCAGGAAATGTGCCTGCTCTTCCTCTTGTGTGGAAATAATCGACTTTGTACAGAACGGTCTTGGCAGATGCGTCCAGGCAGCTATGTGGACTGATAATGTGCTGCCTGAGCAAATCAGAACCAAAGAGAAGAAAACTCATTTTAGTTCTCATATTGGAGAGTAGAAATTAAATATTACAAAGCAAATTGTTTTGAGTCAGTTTCTATGGCAGAGTTGTGAATCCATAGGTTGTTTCCATTTTTTTTATGGATGTGTCAAAAGTTCCACTCTGAGTGATGTCTGAGATCCTCATTCAGGAAAGGGACTCAGAGGGCCCTGGTCATGGTGACCATAGCCCAGGTTTTAGATTTATTTTTAAACTATTTTGCTAATAAAAAATTTACTTAACATGAGCATGTACTAATGTCTTTGATTTCATCATTCTGATTTTAGTTCAATTACAGAATTGAATTGATTAGAGATAGAGAATATACTGTACTTAGAAACTAGCTATAATTTTTGTTGGGTTAGAAAAGAAAAGTTCCATGTATATACATAAAAGTTCAGGAAGAACTTTGTTTTAGGCAAAACTCAATTTTCATAATTCAATTTGGAACTGAAAGATAGGTCTAAACCTAGCTAGATAGAGAAAGATAGGTCTAAACCTAGCTAGATAGACATTGTAGTTGGAGATGTGCTCTAGCAGTATTTTGCAACCGAGTTTATATACATCCAAGTTTATTTATCTTCAAACTATCACTAGATTGAAATATATTTTCTCAAAGATTGCTTTAATTATGAAATATTACACAAAAGCAAAAAATAGTAAGAGTAACAACCTTGTACATCTGTACTATCAATAGATTAAAGCAGTTAAATAGAACAACCATCTGTTGCTCAATAAGATGTTGTTATAGTCAGAAAATCCTATGAAAGGTAAGATGATGAAATAAGGCTAGATCATGTAAAATTCAGTTTTTATTAGATTAAGATATTTTTAAAACACTACTTGTTTATAACAGCAACTGTTGCCCATCAATCAACACAATTCTTTATTTATATTATTCAAATCTAAGTGTGTTAGCAAACTGATGACATGACTTTAAGTATTGTCATAGACTTCTAAGATTGCATTTTTTGTAGTACCAATAAAACAGTTTGGGGCTCCATCTATCTATCTATCTATCTATCCATCTATCTATCTATCTATCTATCATCTATTTTCTCTATGTTATAACAAATTGGAGAGCCATAATTGACATCTGACAGCACACACTAAGGTAGTAAAAGTTGGAGTGAGTTATACATTTTATGGTACAGATCCAAGATGGGTTCTAAAACCATGATATGAATTTAGAAAGGTATGGGACATTTCAAGCATTTTAAGGAGGTCTGATTCAAAGTTGCAAAGTTATGAACGGTGAGCACTATTTTGTTTGGTTCATTGTTTAAAAGATCATAGTGACTTCTGTGTTGATGCTACAACCAATTCAGCAAGACAAGGACAGGGTGGGAATGAGCTGGATAGGATGAGAAATGGTCAGCTGCTATATTTAAAAGCAGTTTGAAATAAAAGTAAATCTTTTTTTAAGCTAGCCGTATCTAATGGTTAAAGAAAGCAGACAATGTTGACAGTAGAGCCGTAGGCTGAGCACTGGGGCAACAGGGTTGCTATGTACTGGAAAAAAGAGACTGTGTAGGAAAGTGGTTGAGAAGAGTTCAGTGTCAAGCTTATGAATCAGAAGTGATCACTCAACTTTTAATACTTTTACTGATTTCTAAAATCATCATAGCAGATGTGTGTTGTATTTATTGTTTGTAACTTTTCTGATCCTCTTGTTTTTCTGCTATACTATCTGATTCTGCAATTTGCCTGGTTTCTCTTTATTGTTTGGTAGGTTTGAGATAAAGATATATAAAGAACACTTTATTCAGGTTAACTCAGGTTTTTTCTTCTAGTATATTTATATTTACCTGTGTATGTGACTTGGTTAACAACAAACTACTCCTTAACATTAGAAGAAATTGAAATTAGACTTTGCAAATGTATTTCACCTTGATTTTAGGGATGTAGATCACCAGGATTCTACTCAAAAGTTTGAGTGACTTACAAATGAACGTCGTGACACTTGAATCAGATTTAATTTTTTAAAAAATTCTGTATATATTTCAAAAACTCTCATCAACTTTTTGATATTTCAGTCACTTCTAGAGTTGACGGATAATCTTAGAAGGAATACGGACCTAAAACAAAGCTCAGGCCTTTCCAGATAGTATGTCTTTTATTTGACCCTGTAATCCCTAAAACAGTCAGTCTCAGCCCCCGCCCCCCAGCTCCAAAGACTGAACCATATTTGTTACCACTATATGAAGTAGGAATCCATGGCCATAATATGTGTTTTAAAGTTTAAATTCATGTTGTCAGTGACAACTCCATGATCCACTATGATTTCTGAAGATCATAAGGAACCATGGGAAAACAGGATCTTTTTTTTTCAGCATCACATAACTTGAAATAAAACTAGAGCATTTATTTAAGCCTAAATGTCTCTCTCCTTGTCTCCCTCTGAACTGGTTGTTTACACTAAACGTCCCTCAAGTGATATCATTGTTAGAATATACAGTTTCAAAAAACTCAGGTAAAAAAAGACATTCAATGTCATGGTAGCAGCGATGACACGGAATAAAACTTTAATATTAACAAAAACATTAATAAAAAGACACAGGTCGGCTGCAGGCATAGTAGCAAGGTCAAGGGTGGTTCAGGGGCCCAGGAGGATGTTCAGGATCTGGTGCCATCTAGCGCCATCTAGTGTCAGATTTCTGCTAATCCAAACTACCAGGGCAGATGATCGAGGACTGCAGCTACCCGATGTTCAGTATGAAGGCTTGAGAGAGTTTCTTCCAGCATTCTCTGTGCTCCTTTTGCTATCCTGGCAATGAACTTCCATTGCTTCAACTTCAGGGTGGAGCATCTAATGTGGGGCGGGGTCGTGAGGATCTCTCAGTCAGTGTATTTCAGATTCACTTTGGGGTAAATGTGTGGACGTTGGAGTTTTCTCAGCATTCTTTCCACCTCCCTTTGATCCACCTCCCGTCTCACCAGGGACAAGGATTGACTGCTCCTGGGTAAGAGTGATTTTCCAGCCTGGTCCCCACACAAAAATTTACAAAAGCTCGATGATAAGCATTCTCACTTGTGCTACAGTAGTGGGAGGATTTTTCTTCCCAGGAGAAGAGAGCGTGGATTTCAGGTTTGTCCTCTTCCCAAGCCATGTTTCCATCTGCGTTCATGCACACTAAGGAATTTGCCCAGGTCCCCCTTGGCCCTAATCCTCCCCCATCGCACTGAGGCAGACTGTTCACAGGTGAGGAGGAGGGGGTGAGGCACCAGGTGTCTGGAGTTTCTAGGGATTCTAAATTCTTATGCTAACCTGAACTGCAATATTTTTATTTGTTCATATTAGTTGTACAGGACACTGAGATTTGGGACATGACAGCGCATGTACATGATGGTGGACGCAGGAGGAAAAGGGCTTTACATATGGGCAGAGCTGGACTCCATGGTAAGAACATGGCTAGACTCTACTCTCCAGAGCCCATCGCTGAGCACGTACACAGATAGGCGCTGACTGACCTGGAGGATGGGCGAAAACTCTCAGTGAGCAGGAAAAGCACTGTCACAGCAAACTCTCATAAAATGGAAGATACGCGTTTACTTTGAAATAAAGTATATCAAGAAGGAATTACAATTCTTTGAAGACCCTGAAATTTCAAGCTGTGAAAACGTTTGCATCTTTGAAGGTAAATATCCACTATCTTAAAAACAGAAACATTTATAAAGATCACCCAACACCTTGGAAAGAAAATAATTTGCATATCAAGCTTCAGATGATCTAGTAATGAAAACAATTTTAAAATTAGATTTTCATTTCAAATTGATCATGCAAAGATAAAATGCATCGACAAATATCTTAATTATAAAGATACCATGAATCAATTTGAAAATTCTTAAATTTACTTCATAAGTTACAAGAAATGGCAGTGTTAAAATATCATTGTTTTACATTAAAAAGTTTCAATTACACAAAATTGACTTCCATTAAGAACAAGTAGTACAATCTAATAGTCTATAGCACTAGCAGTTGCTTCATTAAAATAATTCTCAAAATTGAAAGTTACGGGAAGTTACTTGTCAAAAATGTCTAATATCTGGAAAATGATTTTTTATATTTTTTATGCTTTAATAAACTTGCAGAAAGTGAACCATATTATTCTTGTATTCAGTAAAAATATTATATTTGGAAAGTATCATTACCTGTCTGCATACATTTATGACACCAAAATGTTAATTAATTTTTACAGCTGTTAGTCATGTATTAGTATTACATTTATTACTCGTTTAGGTGATAAAATACGGTTCTAAAACCACGTTTACTATTTTAGCACACTTCACATGACTTTTTTGTTCTTTTTTTCACAATGTATCCCATCTTCCCATTTTGCAGTACATCAAAAAATTAGTTATCAGTCATACAGGTACATATGTGATATGATTACAATATACAGTGAATGTTTAAAATTTTTAAAAACAGTAAATTAGAGTAAAAGACACATTGTCATTAATCCTCCTGAAAAAATCTTCCCCTCAGTTTGAATATGTTTATCCCACCCTCCTTGCCTCTTTCTGAAGCAGTTCTGGAAGTTCTCTTTTGAGACAGTGTTTGTGTTACAGATGTCCTGAATCAACTCAAGATGTTTATCTTCTGTAGTTGTTCTGACTTCAAGGGACAGCCACATCCATATTGGATGAATGAGCTAGATGAGACCTCACCATAAGGTTTTCAAAGCTTACCTTTCCATTGCCTTTCTGAAGCAGCATTCACCATATTTTCCAGGACTTTCAGAACTGCTTCAGAGAGTCAGAAAAACAATGGGATAATTGTACTGAAAGGTAGGAATAGTTTGGGAGATTAATAGCTGTGTGTTCACTTATCATCGGATACTATAGTTGCAAACCAGCCAAAGATATGTTTAATTTAACCAGTATTTTGAAGCACTAATAAATTGCATGAAGGGAATAGCAATTTTAAACTAAGACAGCACATTGTAGGTTGAGAGATTATATTTCATATTAAGATTTAAAGGACCTGGGGTTCGGCAATGTTTTTCCTCTGCTAGCACACCACCACACACACAAGTGCACTGGGCAGAGTGCTTTGGCATGAGGGTTGAGTTTGGAGAATTCTAAGATAGTTTTCAGACCTCTCACCCCTATTGCTCAAAACTTTTTAGAATCTGTTCTTGAGCACAGAGAGAACTATTTCCTCGCTCTGAACTAGCAGAATCCAGCAATAAATAAGGGATTATGCAAATACATTTAAGGTTTCTAATCCAAATAAAGATTATCCGTGAGGCTTCTGACTTAATTAAGTCCTAAAAGAATATCCAGACATCTCCTGAAGGATGAGACTCAGACTAACAAAGATCCTCTTTTGCTAGGTTGGAACATGCAAGAGCCAGTTTTCTGAGCTGCTTATTGTGAGCTCAGCCTCTTGGAACTGTGGAGATGAAGCCTGTGTATGTAAGAAATTACAACCTGTGAATAATTTGGATGAACATGGAAAAGGCTCCCAACTTCCAACTAGAGTGTAACCCTGCCTGAGATATTCAAGAAAGAAAAGGGATAGAGGATGATGATGATGATGAAGATAGATAGATAGATAGATAGATAGATAGATAGATAGA